>CAKNXH010083915.1:60777-76386 GCA_932178445.1 Andricus quercusramuli
AAAAATATTTGTTGGGTACCAATAGACTTGGAATTTCATGAGCTTTCCAACTGTTTTTTAAAAAATGCCCTATCTCTTTTTTTCGCCGAAATATCGTCGTTCGAAGTCAGCAGTGATTTTTAATGGCGCTCACGCGAGTCGTGTGCACAATTTCCGACGGTAGTGTACGTATCAGCGAATCTTCACATTAATTTTTTGGGTCGAAGCGCTTGATTTAAACAAAAATTTCCCCCTTATCCGGTGTCGCTATTTTATTTTTAGACAGCTACATAATTTTTTTAAGGTCAAAAAATGGTCTGGTTTTACGCAAATTTCAGAAAGTTCTTACCATTTTTTTAAAACGAGAACCAGATGGGCGGGAATATTTTGTTTAAAATCAAGTACTTTTAGGGAAAAAACACGTCCATTGACTGCACATTTATTTCTAATTCAAATTTAATTGATACTGTAGCTATACGAAAATGTCGTTTTTACCTTCTTTTCGGACTCTTTTCGAACAACTGCAGGTTAATTTTCGTTAACTTTTTGTTTGTTTGTACTCTTTCTTATATTGCAGTGAAAAATAAGAATAACTTGAATTAAGCTGTGAACTTATGGATTTATTTAAATACACTTTATATCATAACATTTTGTACAATAATTTGAAAAATGAATTCTTGAGCACAGAAACTTGATTGTAGTTTTTAAAAATATTTGTATATTTTGAACGAGAAAAAAAAACTCAGATATGAGAAGAGTTGTATTCACAAACAGCCCGCAATAATTGTTCATCATAATTAGAATTCGCTCTTCCAACTTCATACTTCTCCCACGTGATTTTAAAGTCATGATGAACGGATTCCATTGCATGTTCATTATAGAATCCCAAGCCACGCTGATGAAATATTATCTTCCGATAAATTTTTGATAAAAATAATTTGCGAACGTAAACAGGCAAGCAAATCATTGGTATTTGATCATTTATGTTTATCCTTTATTTATTTATTGTTTTTTTGATCAAGAGAGATGAATTCAATTGTAACTAAATGCGAGAATTTTCATTGTTTTCAAGTCGAAAAATTCTTAAGAGAAAGAGTACAAACAAACAAAAAGTTAACGAAAATTAAGCTGCAGTCGTTCGAAAAGAGTCCGAAAAGAAGGTAAAAACGACAATTTCGTATAGCAACTGTATCAATTATATTTGAATCAGACATAAATGTGCAGTCAATGGACGTGTTTTTTTAGCTAGAAGTACCTGATTCAAACAAAATGTTCCCGCTTATTTGGTTTCGTTAGCTTGTTTCAAAAAATTGTAATAACTTTTTGAAAATTGCCTAATACCAGACAATTTTTTGACCTGAAAAAATTATGCAGCTGTCTACAAATAAAAAAGCGACACCGGATAAGCGGGAAAATTTTGTTTTAATCAAGTGCTTTGACCCAAAAAATTAATCTAGAGATTCGCTGATACGTAACTTTGAAAAAAGCATTTGGAAGCCGCTTTAGTTATGAAATTAGTGAAAAAATGGTATAAAGAAACCTTTAAACCAGTTTTATTTTGACAGAGCTCGACGAAATATTTCCACTTTTTGTCCTTGAAATCCATAAAAAGCTTTGGAAATTTCGGTAATTTCTTCCAACTCTTGAAATCTTTTTAAATCATTTCAAACCTTTGGAATTGTTTGAAACGTCCTACATCTTTTAAAATCTCATTTACTCTAAAAATAATTGATAAATTGAATAAATCAATCATACGAATCTTTATAATAGGGTTGGGGGGGGGGGGGTCTGAAATTTGAAAGTTCATCCTTACGTAATTAATGGACTTTCCCGAATTCAGAAGAATAAAAGTTAGACAAATTGTCAATTCGGATAAATATAAATTATAGAAAACTGTTCTCCGGTCGTATGAATTTCGGTAAAATAAGCATTAAGGAAAATAAAATTTGGAGAATGTCCATGCGTCTTCTAAATTTAGTAGTTGCATTGAGTGCGGTGATTGAATTACTCGTATGAAATACGAAAGTGCAGAGGTGTTTATTGTCTGCTTTGTGTGAAGACAATGTTTAAAGAAGAATGTAGGAGTATGTGAGAGTTAATTGTTTACGTGAATAACGAGTATATTTTTTTCGAGTGCTTGCTATTGCAGCAAAGTGACTATGATGTAGTGTACCATATATGCGTTATAAGCGAGCCTCTATACCCGCCCTTTATTCCCTTTTAATCATTAAGATGAAACTTTGTTTCGAGTACGATGGACATCTTGTACCTACAGTTGTCGGTCAATCCTCTTTGATTGAGACATAAAATATAAGTTTTGAATATTTTTTACAATATTTATATACTTTTTACCTTCAGCCGTCTCTAGTCCTGCTTCATTCACGTTTTTCTCGATCCAATTTTCAATTCCCTTATATATTTATGAGCAAGAACCTTTATTTTTTTAGTTACTAAATGAAAGATTATTGAGAACGTTACTGATATCTTTTAAAGTGGAATTTTCACCAATTGTTCCGTTAAAAAAAACTTGTAACTATCAGTAGATGTTTTTAAGTCCAAATAAAAAGTGTTTTATATAAAGAGCTTTTTTTACTAATTACATTTTGTTAGTACACAGAAACGAAGAAGCGATTTGCCACCGATTCTCTATGATTTTAAATTTAATGTTTCATGCAGATTTACAATTTTTTAATTTTGTGTGAAACATGGAAGCATGATTTCGAAATTTTCGATCCGATTCAAAAATATCAAAAAAGAATGAAATCATTTGAATGTTGAGGTCCGATTCAAACGCATAATTTTAGATTCAGAAGATGATCGCTAAAACAATTCTTCAGCCGTTGTTTCTTTTTTCCTGGGTACTTAAAATGATAATTTTATTATTAGATTCATTAGTGAATTTAGAGATTAGTTATTATTTGGACTGAGCCCTTTTTTATGAAGCTTCCGTTCCCAGAAGATTTCTGAGAAAAGGGACATTTTTTAGTGTCATTAAATAAGATTTAGGTTAATGGCATTAAATTGGGAAATCGCTAATGAAATCATTAATTGCATTGTTCAACGGTGCGGATTATAAAGATCCTTGTAGTGACCACGAAAAATTACTTTTTTCTTCGTCAGATTCGAGGTCCTCGAAAGAGGATATATTCTCCACGGATCGAGTCGAGAGGAAGGTTCCTAACATGTTTTGACTCTTTTGACTTTCTTTGTCATCTCCGTGGCAGGATGTATTTCGTTTTGTCGGTCCTACAAGGACGTGTTAGTACATACAAGAGCCGATTTTCTCTAAAATAATCGTCAGTTTGTCAGATGGTTGCGAGCTGGTGCATTTCGGTACGTCTTTCATTATATGAATCTACATTTTTTGTGATATTTTATGATTTTTATATTGGTTATTTCATTATGGGCCGTCCTAGGCACAGTGAAAGAAATAAGGTTCAAAAGTGGAACAGATTTATTATTATTTTTTTATCAGACAAGAACAATGTGCACACTTACCCTTTCTTTAGGAAAAAAGCTTGGTTCATTTGCCAACATTTTGTTCTAGATTTTGAAGAAAATCTTAAATAATTTGAGAATGTTGTATATGATTTATACTTGAAATTTCTTAAAATTAGAAGATTATTTTTCTTATTAACAAAATGACACCATACTTTAAATATTTTTTAACATTTAAAAAACATATTTTGTAAAATTTTAAAAACTATTTAAGATATCCAAAATTGCTCATTAAAGTTTGAACTAAATCTGTTGGGTCAAGTTGAATAGAGTATGCTGCAGAATTGAGCACAGGTGAAAAATTCAATTTTTCACAATTATTCAACAATAATGCATTTTTAATTCAAGAGAGTAAAATATATTTTTATAAAATGTTACAGAAAATGAAGTATCGAAAAAGTTCTGTGATCCTAGTTACTTTTTCAAATTAGAATGAGTCATTTTAATTACACCAGACTCTCTGTTGAGGAACAATGTTGGGGATTGCCTTGTTCATAGAGCGCGTAAATCGAAGCGTAAACAGTCAGGGCCGCCTGAACCGTTTCCATAAAACATATTTTTTTAACTTTTTCCATAAAACGCGTGCGATCGCGCGTCCCTCAAAAGAGAGTCTGGTGTAATTTTGAACGAAAATTATTCAAACAAATAATTTAATTTTTTATATTTAGTCAATTAGTAATTAAAATTAAATTATTTGAGCATACCTATATTATTTGGGAAAAAATATTCATATTAAATAAATTTGAAACATTTGTTTATAATTTGTTTATAATTTTAAAAAAGCCATATTAGACACTATAAAGCTTGGTGGGATTGAATGTATAATTAAAATTATTTTAATACAAAAGTTCTGTAGGACACTTTATAAACAAGTTTCTTTATATACAGGGTGTTTTTTTTAACTTGAGACAACGAAATATCTCAAAAAATGCGCATCCTACGGAAAAAATGTCTGGAATAAAAACTTTTTACTTTCGAGGGGGAAAAAAGATTTGTTAAAATTTACCCCACCCCCACAGGAGGCAGGGGTGGGGGTAACTTTGTAATTTCAAATGGCAACCCCAATTTTTTATCACAGATTCAGATTCTCCTTTACGAAATACGTAAGTTTTATTCGGAAAATTTATTTCGATTCGCGATAGATGGCGCTGCAATTGCGAAAAACGAAATTGTTGACACTACTTTTAGCTCTACCCAGGAACACTTTCTGGGAAGCGTTGAGCATAAAGCGTGAGAGCATCATTGATATTCCTGCCACTTTCTCCATAAATGAGAATCATTTCAATCTTCTGTTGCTGAGATAGAATTTCCATTGCAAAAGTAATGAAGTAAGGTAATGAGGAAATACAACGACACCCAAACCAACTCAAACGAACGTGACCAACAACAATATCCCCAAATGGAAGCAACCAACACACCCAAATCAAATGAACACAATCAACCTTCCTAATGAATAAACGTTAAGCACGGACAGACGCGGTTATCGCTCGGCCTGAATGACGTCGAGGATTGTAGACAGTGGAGATTCGTCGATGATATGTAATGTCTACATCCAAAATCGACTGTCGTCAACCAACTGCATTCGGGAATGGTTTTCGACAGTTTTATCACTTTTACTGTCCCGTTGCCCAAAGTTCAAGTACCCCGATGGATGATGAGAGGCAAGGGGACTCACCGAAATTAAGTACCCCGAAGGGAATAGACAACTACTACGTCCGTGTCGTTATTCCTGGGTAGAGCTAAAAGTAGTGTCAACAATTTCATTTTTCGCAATTGCAGCGCCATCTATCGCGAATCGAAACAAATTTTCCGAATAAAACGTACGTATTTCGTAAAGGAGAATCTGAATCTGTGATGAAAAATTGGGGGTGCCATTTGAAATTACAAAAATACCCCCACCCCTGCCTCCTGTGGGGGTGGGGGTGGGGTAAATTTTAACAAATCTTTTTTCCCCCTCGAAAATAAAAAGTTTTTATTTCAGACATTGTTTCCGTAGGATGCGTCTTTTTTGAGATATTTCATTGTCTCAAGTTAAAAAAAACACCCTGTATATATTTTTTGTGATATTCTTGAAAGGGAAAATTTTCCCTCTCATTTCCAAATATAAATGCCACATTGAAAAAAAGATATAAAATACTAAAATAGTAAAGAGGTTTTCTTAAAATAAATTTTTAGAAATGAAAATTGTTATCTTTTTTTTTTCTGTGTAGGTTAGATTACATTTTATGCAATTTTCGAAATACTTTATTGAATTTATCAAATTCAGAATAATCTTTTATATATATATATATATATATATATATAATAAATCTGTTTTTTTATTTGCATAATTATTATTTCATTGGTCTTTGGTTGAATTCGGGGGAAATTTGCCAAAAATATTTCGTTAAGTTACCAAAATATGGAAGTTTACATGTAAAATGAGCCCAAGACTTTGAAAAAATAGTATGATTTTCAAAGTTACGAATATTAAAAAAAAATATCGAAATTCGATGTTATTTTTCGCAATATCTTTTTTATAAAATAGACATTCTCTTAAACCTGGCCGCATTTAACGCAGTATTTTATGGACTTCCGTGCTACGTGTGGAACACATTTTTAATGTAATATGCATTATAAAAAATGGAGTAAATTTGAATTTTCGGCTAAAAATAGATGATTTTCTTATGCAGATTTTCGCTTCAATGGAAATAACATGGTTGGTTAAATTTTAATATTTACTTATACGTCGAATGCACTTTCTATTTTCTCATATTCTATGACATACCCTAAAATTTGGGTGAATTTAATAGAATTCTGCTAAAATCATAAGAATTCTTTTAGATTTACAAAACATAATTTTGCTAATTTTTTTATTTATTAGATTTCTATTAAATTTACTAGAATTCCGTTAATTTAACTAAAATTATATTGAATTTTCTATAATTCTGTTAAAATCACAAGAATTCTGTTACATTTAATAGCATTTTGTTAAGCAAACGAGAATTATTCTTTTTAATTCACCAAAATTCTATCACATTGACTAGAAATATGTTAAATTTAACAGAATTTTGTGAAATTCAGTAAAATTTTGGTTAGTTTACTAATATTCTACTTAAATTACAAGAATTCCTTACATGTTTTTAATTACCTATAAATAACTTAATAATTAATTACATCAAATATAATAATAAAATTATTATAAAAATTTACTTTGCCTAATAATTTAGGCAAATTTTCGAACTTTAAAATAATATTAAATATATTTTGAAATAAATTCACAATTTATTATTTTAATAAGACATAATTATAATATTTAATTTAAAAGCTTTCGAATAAATACACTAAAATTATGTTAAATGAACTACAGTATACTGAATTTTCTATAATTCTGTTAAAATCACAAGACTTCGGTTACATTTGATAGCATTTTATTAAGTTAACAAGAATTATTCTTTTCATTTAACCAATGTTCTAATGAATTCACTAGAAATATGTATGTTAAATTCGATAAAAATTTGGTGAATTAACTAGAATTACGTTAAAATGACAAGAAATCGGTTACATTTGATAGCATTTTATTAAGTTAACTAGAATTATTCTTTTCATTTAACCAATGTTCTGTTGAATTCACTAGAAATGTGGTTGTTCAAATCGATCAAAATTTGGTGAATTAAGTTAAATTCTGTTAAAATAACAAGAATCATATTAAATTTAATATAATTTTTATATTTTTTAATTAGCTAAATTTCTATTAAATTCTCTATAATTACGCTAAATGAACTACAGTTATATTTAATTTTCTAGGATTTTTTTTACATTTAATAGAATTGTGTGAAGTTAAATAGAATTATTCTTTTCAATTAATCAAAATTCTGTTAAATTCACTAGAAATACGATTCATTTGATATCAATTTGGTGAATTTACTAGAATTCTAATAAAATAAGAATGCTTCTGAATTTAATCTAATTTTTAAAATATTTTTTAATTAACTTTACTAATAAATTCACTAGAATTATATTAAATTAACTACAGTTATATTAAATTTTCTAGAATTCTGTTAAAATCCCGAGAATTTTATTTCGTTCAATAGAATTTTGTGAAGTTAGTTAGAATCATTATTTTAAATTAACTAAAATTCTATTCTCGGTTCTATTGAATTCTTTAGAAATATGTTTAATACAGGATGAACGTTTGGTGAATTTATTAGAATCACGACTAGAATTCTAGTAAATTCACCACAATTCTATTCAATTTTCTAACATTTTGTTTAAATCACTATAATTCTTTTAAATTTCTTAGAATTCTGTTAGTTTCTCTAGAATCCACTTGAGTTCTATTAAAGTGACTAGAATTCAAGACTTGTAGGATAAAATAGAAGTTATATTTCAGGGTTGACACAGGTCCCGAAATTCAGGGAAAAGTCAGGGAGATTTTTCGGCTTGAAGTAATTGATCTTATAAATGATGAAAAAAATTTTTGAATTTCATTTGTGGATTTGAATACATATTTTTAATAAACTGATTTTAAATGAAATTTTAACATTTCTGCTTCAGGCAAAAAAACTCGACAGATCAGCGATAAAGTTCGCAAATTCAAAATTGAAAAAATGATGGTACCAAGCCTTCGGAAGATCCTGATTGTTTGTCTAATTCCATACGTGGTTTGTACAAATTTTGGCCCTCTTGGTGGAGGGACTCACAATGTGGAATCTGGGGGTGAGAGAGGAGGCTCTTTGAAAGATTTTACAAATCGAAAAAGTGGATCCGAATATCTTGCACAGGAAAAGGCAAGAACTACCAAAGAGGGTAGTTCTGAGTTGGAGAAGAAGGGTGCAGAGTCGCATGAAGAGAACAAAAATTCTGGACACTATGATGAGCAGGATTCTGTGCAAAAAGGACATGAAGTTGGTCGACAGGCTGCAGGGGATTCGCATAAAATTGACCAGGGTGAACACGCTGTAGAGAAGCAGGTGAATGGACAAGAGAAAAAAGGATATCACCGCAGTGGATTCGTTAATAAATACCACAAAGATGAATCTGGCGACAATTCCAGTTTTTATGAAGACAGCAATAATGAAAGTGGACATAAAGGATATGAAGGTCGTGGTGGACAATATCATGAAAAGGCTGCGGATTCTTATAAAGATGGTGTTCATGATAAATCTCATACTGGAAAGAACCAAGTTAATAAGGGTGTTTATGATAAAGGAGAAGGGTAAGAAATTAAGGATTCGCACATTATTAAAAATAATGTATGGGTCTGGGCCAATCTATTTCCTGAATATCAGTTTTAGAGGGGTCTAGCGATGTTGATAAAACTTGGTGGAATTTTAGTCCTGAATGAGGGAAGTTTATGGTTAAAATAAAATGGTTTTCCGGAATTTGAAAAATTCACAGAGTTACAGGATTTTGAATTTTGAGACGCGACTTTTTTTAAAACACAATAATAGTGCATTACATGTGCTAATTGCACGTTTCTTATTTCGACTGCCTAGTTATTAAATAAAAAAGAAATTTATTTTAATGCACTAAAATATAATTAATGATCGTAAATTAAAATAAATATTAAAATAGCTTCACCGGCATTCATGCAATTTCAATTTCAATTTTAATTTCAGTTATCTGTAACTTCCATTTGTTAAGAGACACAATGGAGTTTAAAATTATAAATTTTTTTTAATAGTCCAATTTTGAAGATTTATGATTGAAAACTCTTAAAAATCTATAAATAAAAATTCTTAAATTCTGATGATTTTTCGATACAAATTTAGAGACTCCTGGAACTTTGGATTTGTCAAAATAGAAAAAAATATAACTTTACATCAAATCGGCTTGATTGCTTCAGATTATTACAACTCAAAATGAAAGTTATTTTTTTCTTTTATCATAGAAAAATGGATTCGACTTGACATTGAGATCAATTACTTATCAGAAAAAAGGAGTAATTTTCATTTTTTAAATTGTAATAATGTAAAGAAATCAAACCGATTTGATGTAAAGTTAATTTTTTTTATATTTTTAAAAATCCAATGTTCCAAGTATGTCTAAATTTGTATTGAAAATTTTAATGAATGACTATAGGTCTCTATTTTAAAGGTTTGTAATTTGGAACATTTTTTCAGAATAGTTTAGTTTTGAGGATTAACAAGTGAGCATTTCAAGACTTGTAAATAAAAATTCTTTAATTTTGATAATTTTGAAGATCAAACGACAAGCTCTCAATTCTAAACATCCCAAATTGAAGAAATTTTTAATGCGAATCATCAAAATTAAAGAATTTTTAATTGTAAAACATGAAACCTGCAAAATTTTTAATTGTTAGTTTTCAGCATTAAACGCTCTATCATTTCAAAGATTTACAATTCATAGTTATACCATTCTTAAGACATGTCAATTGAATAATCTTAATATTTGAAAATCTCCCAAACCGCTAATTGATATATTGAATGATTTTTGCAGATATAGCGTATAATTTATAGGCATTTTCAATGCGTTTCCAACAAAAATTTAAAAAAGAATGTATGTATAAAGATGATAAAGATGCACGTTTAAATAAAAATTTTATTTTATGACGATTTTAATATCTTTAAAGATCAAAAAGGAAGCGTTCTCAATTTCAAATCTTCCAAATTAATAAAATTCAAATAAAAATCACCAAAATTACAAAATTTTAATTCTAAAACTTAAAACTTGCATAATTTCTACTTTTTCATTTTCAAAATGAAAAGCTCTTTAATTTGAAGATTTGCAATTCAAAATTATACAATTTTTAAAAGTTAAAAATGAAAATTCTTAAATTATGAAAATATAGAATTGCGAATTATTCAATTTTAAAGATTTATATTTGGAAGGCATGTAATTTGGATCGTTTTTTCGCGAATAATTTCAATTTTAAAGAAATAATTGCTTATTTTTGAATGTCCATAGTTTCAAATTATAAAATTTTGAAAATCTCTTTGAAATAGGTCTATCTTGAAGATTTAAACTTCAAGGTCCTTAATGTTTTTGTACTTTTTAATTTTGTTAATAGTTTAATTTTGAAGATTTACAATTACAACTCTTCAATTTTAAAAACCTACATATAAAAATTCTTAAATTTGGATGATTCTGAAGATCAAAATTCAAAATTACAGAATTTTTAATTCTAAAACATAAAATTTGCATAATTTTTAATTGTTAATTGTCAAAATTAAAAACTCTTCATTTTTAAAGATTTAAAAGTTACAGTTCTGTAATTTTGAAGAGTTACAATTAAAAATTCTCGAATTTAGAAAATACATATGGAATTGCAAATTATTCAATTTTCAAGATTTCTATTCTAGTGGTATGTAATTCGGAACATTTTCTTTAGAATAGTTAAAATTTTAAGATTCAAAATCTAAAGCTCTTCAATTTTTACGATTTTCAATTTAAAATTCTTCAAATTTGAAGACTTACAAGAGAAAATTTAAAGATGAATAAATAGAAATTCTTGAATTATGAAGTTTTTGAAGGTCAAAAGTCAAGTTCTCAATTCTAAATCTTCCAAATTAAAGAAATTTTCAATGTAAATCATCAAAATTACAAAATATTTACATCATAATTTTTAGTTGTTAATTTTCATGAATCAAAGCTCATTCATCATTTTTAACATTAAAAATTTAAAGTTCTACAATTTTGATGATTTACAATTGAAAATTCTTCAATTTGAGCGATTTACAGTTTGAAATTCTTGAATTTTGAAGATGTATAAATAAAAAATTTTAAACTGTCATGATTTTATTGAATTTTTAGATCAAAGAGCAAAAGTTTTTAATTCTCAGTCTTCCAAATTGATGAAATTTTAAATGTAAATTAACACAAATTAATTTTTAATTTTCAGAATTTTTAATTCTTCAATTTTAATGATTTACAGCTTATAGTTCTACATTTTTGAAGATTTACCATTGAAAATTCTTTAAATTCAAAGATGTGTAAATAAAAATGTTTAAATTGTGATGTTTTTAATAATTTTGAGGACCAAAAAGCAAAAGTTTTCAATACCAAATCTTCCAAATTGCTGAGATTTCAAATGAAAATCGTTAAAATTACAGAATTTTTAATTGTAGAACTTGAAACTTGCATAAGTTTTAATTTTCAAAATGAAAAATTCTTCAATTTTAAAGATATACATTCATGGTTCTACATTTTTTAAGACTTACAATTGAATATTTTTAATATTTAAAAATCTCCCAAACCGCTGATAAAATTTGAATGATTTTGCAGGTATAGAATATAATTGATCTTTAATGCGATTCAAATAAAAAATTAAAAAAGGGTTGAAAAATAAATAATAAATATGTTAAGTCTATTTTTCGCTTCAAGCATATATTTTTTTTCAAATTTAAATACTTCGATTCCTTATAATTTTTACGCCTATTAAAGAAATTGATGTCTCACTGTTCACGCACGACAGGTACAGTGGAGCGAAATCAAATAACAAAATTCAAAATAACTTTTAAGATGCAATTCTTCATTTATTTTAAATTTGGTTTATTTAGAGAAATTTAGAGTTTGATTTAAAACTAATATGTGTATGCGATTTTTGAATTATTATAGTTTAAAATTTTATTTTAATGCAATTAACAAACAAAAATTGATTTTTTCCTTTTTCTTCTATATTTCTGTAAGAAAACTTTTCTACACTCAGTATCTCTTATAAGTAATGTCAAGGTATGCTAAGCAATGTTATTTGTCATATAGAAATTATAATATCAAATAGTGAATATTATTGATTGTTAGTTTTCAGAGTAATATGTTGGTGATAAAATTACTTGCTTTTAGTACAAATCATAAACAAATTAAAAACAAATTGGGTACAGAAAATATTTTTAAAATATATATATATATATATATATAAGAAAATTGTATAAACAAATGCCCAGTGTGGATTTTTAAAAGCAGAAAGAAATAATTTTTACATTCTCATTGTAATGAGAAGGTATTGGTTTTATGTAAAATTTGACATGGTCGGTTTGCATCAAATCTCCACGTTTTGAGACCCCCTGAGTCAGAAAAAACGATTTTCACGAAGGTGTCTGTCTGTCTGTCTGCAGTCTGTAGTCTGTCTGTAGTCTGTAGGCACGATAACTTTCGAAAAAATAATCAGATTGGATTGTGCTTTGGCACACTGTTTTAGGGCCTGAAAAGAAAGAACAAGTTCGTTAACCAGCTAATTTGGATCAAAATTCAAAGAGTTGGAGCATTTTGAACATTTTTGAGACCTTTTTTTTTAAATTCAAAAATTCTATGTACGGCTATTTATAGTACTCAAAAACTCGAACAATTTATCTCAATGACTTTTTTGAATAAAAAAAAATTACCGGAGTTATAGCATTTTCAAAATTCCATAAAACAAACGAAAATTAACATTTTAACCCGAAAAACTCACGATATGAAAAAAAGTCAGGAGGAGAAAAACGTTCTTTTTTGAACACCCTACAATATTTTCATAACAACTTTTTGAATTTCTCGAAAAATCAAAAATTCTAATTTTGATCGCACAAAAAAATAATTAAAAATTCAATTTTTATGTCAAACTATGTGAGATACGATAAAAGACGAATCAACCAAAATTGTGCACCTGAAAAAGATCTACAAATTTGTTGTTATTCACTTTTTGATATGACGCGTAGTTTTTGTTTTATTCGTAAAAAACTGTATTGAAAATAGAAAAATTAAATTTTTAGACGAATAACCCAAGCTACGAAAAAAATTAGAAACATCAAATTTTTCAACCAAAGAAGGGCTACAAAGTTGTTATTAATCATGTTTCGATAGGATGCGTAGTTTTTGTTTTATTCGTGAAAATAACATTGACAGTAAAAAAATCAAATTTTTGGAAAAACAATGCAAGGTACGAAAACAGATGAATGAACAAAAATTGTGCATTCAAAAAAGATTTACAAACTTGTTAAAAATTTTTGTCGTAAGAATATATTCAAAATGAAAAAAATTAACTTTTTTGGAAAACGGTACCCAGCGGACACTGTTATAGAACTGTGATGTAACAGTTCTAGAACAGAAAAGAACAGGTTCTGTAACATACTTAGAACATACTTAGACCATGGTCTGAGTAATGTCGTCCCCAAATGAATGTAGCTGTTCTATAACGCTGTTACAGAACCATGTTCTGTCAGGGATCTGTAACAATTCTGGAACAGCGTTATATGTAAAAAAATATATATAGAACAATTTAGGAACAGTGTTACAAAATATCCATGTTCTGTAATAGTGCCGTAACACATATGTAACAGTGTTACGATGTAAATTTGTTCTGTAATCGTTCTGTAACAATTCTGGAACAGCGTTATAAGTGAAAATGTATTTTTAGAAAAATTCAGGAACAGGGTTACAAAGGAACATTGTTCTGTAATAGTGCCGTAACACATATGTCACAGTGTTACGATGTAAATTTGTTCTGTAATCGTTCTGTAACAATTTCATAACAGTGTTACAAGGTTATGTAAAAAAAATGTTTTTTGTATTATTGCTGCACTTTGTTTATATTTTAAATAACACGATTTCACGCACGGTCCTCTATACATATAATCGCACGCTTAAACCCGTTGAAAAATCGCACTCGTTGGGGATTCGAACCCTACCTAAACTACCTAAATCGAATGTACCTAGCCGATGCCTTAGCCAATTGCGCTATCGAACCGCTTGAACGTTCATGACAAAATCTCGGCCATGCTTTTTCGCTGAATAAGCCAGGGTAATCTCAGGAATATATTCATTATTTTTTTTATTTCAGACATTGTCCCCTACTGTCGGCGTATTCTTACCCAGTTCAAGTAACTGACTGCGCCCGACCGCACAGTGGGATGAAATCAAAAAACGAGGTTCAAAATAACTTGTAGCTGGCAATTCTTGACCGATTTTGGATTTTTTTTAAAGAAAAATTCAGCATTATCTTTTGAAGAGATTTATGTGGCCTGATTTTTGAATTTTTGTTTGTTTAAGCTTTTATGTTAATGCAAAGAGTGAAGAAAAAGTCGATTTTTTTGTTTTTTTTGTTTATCTTCGTTAAAAAACGTTTTCTATTACCAGCATGTCCAGACTATAGGCACGGGCGTAGTTGAAAGCAAAAAAAATATGACATTGTGAAGTTAATCGTTATAAACAAATTAACTTAAAAAATAGTCTACACTATGGATTCTTCGTTTGCAAAGTACATTTTTGCGTTAAAATTACTTGCTTTCATCGAAAAAATAATAGCCTAGTGTGGACAATTAAAGGCAGAAAGAAATCTTTTTTCCCCCTAATTCTTCTCAAATTATATCGCCACTTATGTTTGATGATGGACAATTATCACTCAATATTTTTATTAATTTTATAAACAAATGCCTATTGTGGACATTTAAAAAAAGGAAGAAGTTGGGGTTTCTCTTAGTTTTCCTCAAATTATATCGCCAGTGATATTTATTGATGAAAAATTAGCATCCGATATTTTTTATCAATTTTATAAACAAATTATATAAACAAATTCCCAGTGTGTACATTTTAAGGCAGAAAGAAATCGGTTTTTTCTCCTAATTCTCCTCAAATTAGGTCGTCAGTGACGTTTAATTTTGGACAATTATCTTCCAATACTTTTTATTGATTTTATAAACAAATTATATGAACAAGTGTGGACATTTAAAGGCAGAAAGTAATCGTTTTTTCTCCTAATTTTCTTCAAATTATATCGCCAGTGATACTTAATGACGGAAAATTATCATCCGATATTTTGTTATAATTTTATAAACAATTTATATAAATTTTTGAACGTGATAAACAAAAAAACGAATAAATCGACTTTTTCTTCACTCTTTGCATTAACATGAAAGTTTGAACAAAAAAAAATTCAAAAATCAGGCCACATAACTCTCTCCAGAATTTAATGCTGAATTTTTCGAAGAAAAAAAATCCGAAATCGGTTAAGAATTGCCAGCTACAAGTTATTTTGAACCTCGTTTTTTGATTTCATCCCACTGTGGGCCGTCGGCACAACTCTGATCTAAGATCGTTACAGAACAGTGTGTCCTTTATATTCCGTTCATAACAGAATTCCAGAACTGTTACGTATCCTTACAGTAACACTGTTACAGAACAATGTGACCTTCATGTTCCTTTCTTGGAACACGTGTG
>CAKNXH010083916.1:0-60395 GCA_932178445.1 Andricus quercusramuli
AAATCGAAGTTGGTATTTTTGAGGAGCCCAAAAATCAGTGACCCCAATTGCACAGTAAAATTTTCAAACAGATTATTTTTTGACGAAATTATATGGTGGAGTTGGTACTTTAATGAACCTGGGTACCATACAAAAATTAAAAACACTGAATTGTTTCTAAAAGTTTAAAGACGGGAATTTATTTACTCACTTTTAAACGTTGAAATTAAGAGAGAGTCTATAATGTTCTAAGCAACTATAAAAATGCTAAAAAATACCAAGACCGATTTTTGGGCTCCAACCATTAATGTTAAAAAACAACCTCTTGATACCGTGCAGATGTAACTTTGTCAAGAAAAATATTTTTTTAAATTTCATTGTGTAAATAGAGACTCTGATTTTTGGGCTCTTTGAAAATACCAACACCAATTTTTGGACTCCAACCCTTAACGTTAAAAAACAACCTCTTCATAATACACATATGACTTTGTCAAAAATAATATTTTTTAGAATATTACTGTGTACATAGAGTTTCTAGTTTTTGGGCTCCTCAAAAATTCCAGCTCTAAAGTTTGGGCTCCTACTCTTAACGTTGAAAAGCCACCCCTTGATACCACACAGAATATGACTTTGTCAACAAATAATCTTCTTCAAAATATTACTGTGTAAATAGGGTCTCTAATTTTTGCGCTCCTCCAAAATTTCAACACCGAATTTTAGGCTCCTACCCTTAACGTTAAAAAGCAACCCCTCGATATGACGCAGATGTGACCTTGTCAAAGAATTATCTTTTTTAGAAATTTACTTTTTAAATGGAGTTTCTGACGTTTGGGACTCGGAATTTTATAGGGTGAATAGAGTCTCTGATTTTTGGGCTCCTTGAAAATTCAAATTCGAATTCGTAGATAGGCGTTCGATTTTTTAGATTAAGGGGTGGCTTTTGCAAAACAAATCAAGCATTCGTGAGCCCAAGAAAAGCCCAACACTACTTTCTATTTTGTTTCTTCCATGTTTGAGTTTTTACTTAGGGTGTGGTTTTTTTCTTACATAGGGGTGGATTTTGACAATTTTCTTTGGTGCAAACGAGAGCCCAATATAAGCCCAAAATTATGATGCACTTTGTTTTTTACAGTTTTTATTTTTGGCAAGAGATTAGTTTTTTTGCTCGTAGGGGGTTGGTTTTTAACATGATTTTTCCGTGCAGTTGAGAGCCCAAAATAATGCCAAAATAGTGGTGTACTTTGTTTCTTTGCTAGTTTGAGTTTTTACGTAGGGGGTAATTTTATTTTCGGTGAGCGTAGTTTTTGGAAATTGGTTGTTGCCGCGTTCAAGGGCCCAAAAAAAGCCCAAAATTCTGTCCTCTTTGATTTTTAACTTTTTCAAATTTATATGTAGTAGAGGTGCTGGTTTCAGTCAAGCGAGCACCTCCACTCCAAAATTTGAATTTTCAAAAAATCGTAGTGAAGCCCAAAAATCGGCTATACATCCCAAAAAAAGCCCAAAAAAAAAACAACATTCTAATACAGAAAAAATTGGGTATTTTGATTGTGGAGATGCTAGCTTGCTGGACCTAAGACTGATATGCTTTCAAGATAAGCGACGTACTTACGATTGTACATTCCAATTCTACTTTATTATTAGAATTGCATAAAAAATTATACATATTTACAATGAGGTCAGCAGAAAATCGAAAAACGTTTCTTATATCGATTGTTCCTAATATTATCGAAAACTAACTATTAAGAAAATTAAAAATGCACTTTATTAACAAGAAGCTATTCGTGCACTTATTTTATTACAATAATAAATGTTCGAACGTTATCAAATTTGAAAGTTTTTCTACTTTTATTGTCAGCATTCCTTCTTCACTTCTTCACTTCTAATATAATAATATTATCATATATTATAATAAAATAATTAAAAATAAAATAAGATGAAGAAAAAACAAAACTCAATACTTGTTAACGTATTTAAAAACTTATCCGACTGTTTGTTGAAAAATATTAAAATAAGTTGAATCATTATAGGTAAATATATTTTTTCACATAAAATATGGTTAACATAATTAACAAGATAATTAAAACAAGTATAATGCAATTTCATTATTCCAGAAGTAATTATTTTGTGAATAACTCAGTTCTTATTTTATTTTAATACATACACGGAGAAAATTTGTGTGTTAAATTTTGCATAACTTAGTTCGGTAAACGGAGGACATTACGGCATTATATTAAAATTTCACTTTCAGTCATGTAAAATGAAATAGGGTAATATTTGATGTGAAAATATGAATTATTAATATAAATTCATTAAAATTTAATTCGCGATTCAGTAAGAAATAATACAATAAGATATCAGAGATTACCTGACAGTTGGGTAAAATGAGATGTCGATTACCTACCAGTTAGGTAAAATGAGTCGAACTGTTAGGTACAGTTTCAATCATAGGAAACAAAGTCTACCTCTCTAAATATGTGAATTCTACATCCCAGTCATGTAAAATTTCGTGCGCCAGCAAAAAAAAAACATTCTTGCTACAAACTGATTCTGTGGAAGGCCATCCATCCACTACTAACAAAACACATGCTCACACATATCGTACAATTCATAAGTATATTGCTGGTACATATACACAATTTAACTTAAACAATTACATTAAATTACGATACATTACATACGATATAGTCGCACGCTTTTAACGATATTAACGCTATTAAAAATCGAAAACGCTGTGACGGGTTTCGAACCACCTAAGCTACATTTAACGCATTGTATGCCCCAACAACTAAACCTCACGGCTAACCTAACAGTTAGAATATCGGGAAAAAAATCTCGGCTATAAAGTTATCGTACAAGTACGTCAGGGCCGTACAAAAAAATATCTGATCCCCGTTTCATAGAAATTTGTTACTGTAACATTCTATCAATTAGCGGGCTTAGAAATTTGTCGGAAGTAAATAAAAATATTAAATAATTTTTTATTTTAAATTTTCTAACCTTGAAACTTTAAATTATTTGATTTTCAATACTTCAAACTTTTGCATGGTCTACGTTTTAAAAATAATAGAACATTATGAGTGCTAAGCGCGCACTAATGACCCTTTCTTTAGAAAAAGAACTCGGTTCATTTTCCAACATTTTTACATTCTCATTCATGAGACTGTATTGTATTCGTCCAAATTTTCGATCTCTGGTTTTTAACGGATCTTTATGTTCCGGCACTCCCAGAGTCCGAAAATCATAAAATTTTGTCGGTATCTGTCTGTCTGTCTGTCTGTATGTCTGTATGGTTACCTGAATGTTGTCGCCACGCTAACTTTTGAAGGATTCGTCCAATCGAGTCAGCCTTTGGTAAACTTTTTAAGGGTCTTAAAATGAAGGTTAAGTTCGTTAACCAGATATTTCCAACCAAAATTAAAAATTTTAGAACATTTTCAAAATTTGAAAAAAAAATTTTTTTGCAGTTTCAGAAATTTTTGTGAAAGTTTCTTACAGATGGGTGAAAGAATTGAAAATTATCTCAATGAAATTTTTGATTTCGATGGAAATTAGAAAAGTTATATACTTTTCAAAATGTTGAAAACTTTCAAAAAGTAGAAAAATAAATTTTCTGGTAGATTGAAAAATTTTAATCAGAATTTTCACTAGTTTTCACATGGTTTAATTTTTCAAAATCAATCTTCTGTATAGCCTAGCTGCTGAGCGCGAACAGCCAGTATCGCAATGAGAATGTAATCGTCAAGGCCGTAGGTGCTTTGAGAACCCTCTTCATAGTATCAGATCGAGGTACAGAAATAAATATAATGTACATTAGATATGATAGTATTGAACATAATGTAGAAAAGCTCACATTTTGGACAAAATCGAGTGCGAAGCACGAGATACGTGATAAGAATGTGTTCGTTAAAGCCGAAGGAGCTTCAACAAAAGAGAATTCACAACGATGAAATTACAGTTGTTCATGCTTTGACCTTTAATTTCAAAAGATCTGTGTACAAATGTGTGGGGAATATAAAGACCGAGCGCGTAGCGCGAGGTAAATACGTTATCGAGCGCGAAGCGCGAGAACCAACAGTCGCGCGCCCTAGGCGCGCTCAAACTTGCGAGCCGCGCGCGTAGCGCGTAATGAGAATGTGCCCGCGAAGCGGGCATATTTTTTTATAGATTTTACAGAAAATCTTATATTATTTGAGAACGTTGTACATGATTTACAGAAGTTTCCGTATAATAGCGAGAAAATTCCTCCAGTGAATTCAATATGAATTCAAACTTTTTCCACTTACTCACAATTCTTTCTTTTGGTGGAAAATTAGTTTTTTTTATTGATGAAAATTTTTTTTCAAATAAAAAGTCAACTCGATTTTGTTTTAAAATTTTTCTATAGACATTTGATCTTTTTGAAGAGAATTAATTTGTTTTCTTGAAAATTTAAATACTTCTACGGAAATTAAAGTTATTTGCTCAAAAACTTATTTCTCTCTCTGAAAATTTAACTAATATATTTTTTGTTGAAAATTTAGCTTTTTCACTTAAAGATTTATCTATTTTGTTGAAAGTTTGTCTTTTTTTTGCATAGAATAACCTTTTTGGTTAAAATACAAGTATATTATTCAATTTCTTTGGTTAAAAAATAGTTTTTCTTATTGAAAATTAATTTTTTAAACTAAAAATTTAACTCAATTTCTTATCGAGATTCTTTTACATTCAAATTTAATCTTTTTGGTAAAAAATTCAGTTGTTCAGTTGAAAATTCATTTTATTTACTTAAAAACTTATTTCTCTAATTAAAAATTAAATTATTCTATACTTTGTTAAAAATTTATGTTTTTTAGTTGAAAATTCATCCATTTAGTTGAAATTTCTTTTCTGGAAATTCGCAACCTTTTTGGTTGAAGAGGCAACTATTGGATTGAAAATTTAATTAAAAATGAAAAATGTTGATGGAAAATTCATGTATTTTCTTAAAAATTATTCTTTTTTGGTAGAAAATTAATCTTCTTGGCTGAAATTTTCATTTCTACAGTTGAAAATTATTTTTTATATTGAAAATTAACTTTTTTAGATAAAAATTCATTTTTCCAACTAAAAATTCAAGTATACTCCATTTTTCGAATTTTTTTATAGCCATTACATCTTTTCGGTTGAAAATTTAACTATTCTGTCGAAAATTCATTTTATTTGTTCAAAAACTTATTTCTTTCTCTAAAAATTAAACTATTCTATTCTTTGTTTAAAATTTATTTTTTAGTTGAAAATTTCTCTTTTTTTCATCGAAGATTCATCTTTTTGGTTGGAAATTTACCTAATTGGTGAAATGTTGTTTTTTTATTGTTTTTGTTTGAAGATGCATTATTTTAGTTGAAAGTTCATTTCTTTTGTTGAAAATTGTACAAATTTTATTGAAAATATGTTTTTTTGTTGTGGTAAAAAATAATTTTTACAGCGAAAAAGGTCTTCATTTTTTCTTCATTTTTGCTAGAAAATTGATCTTTTCAAGTTGAAAATTCACTTATTTTGTTAGAAACATTTTCTCTTTTATGAGAAATTCAATTATTTAGGTAGTAAATTCATATTTTTTCGTTAGAAATTCAACCTTGTTTTTAAACATTAGTCTTCGGGGATCTCCCGCCTCGAAGTTCGAAGTCAGTTGTCCAGTGCCCTCCATTGTTTTTTCATCACCCGCATGATTATACGTCAATTTTTAAATACATTCTACTTTTATTTACTGAATTAATAACTATTATCTATTGAGAGAAAAGGATAGTCTATATATTTAAATATTTTCTCAAATTCTGCAATATAAACCGAAACTTAAAAATTTCAAAGTGTCTACGGGGGACTTGGCTCTAAACTTCAGCCCTGAGAATGTTGACGTCCCTAGCGCCTATCACTTTACCTTACTGTTGTGTAATTCCTCTCCTAATGGAAGTGAAAATCTCTTTAAAAATTCTGCAATCTATCCTTTCTTTTACGTGAATCGTTAATATCACACAAAAGTAAACTTTATATCACTCATTTGATGAAAATTTGCAATACTTCGCGTTATTTTATAATATACTGGTATTAAAATAATACAACCCTTATATCAATTATTACATATCAGAATTTTCACTTTCGGACTTGAGATTTTACATAACTCTTTTGTATTATTTATAGTTCTGTTTTGTATTAAATCCTAAAATAATTGTAAACTTTATCCAAATGCAGTAATGCCCTCTATTTACCTAACTAATTGGGTAAATTCTAATGAACAAATTTTCTCCGTGTAGAGAGAAAAAAACAATATTAAACATTCGTTGATAAAATTCTTCATAACAATGGCAATTGTTGATGTTGACGTATGATGTTAAATTATTACTCATTACAAATCTAATACAAAATATAAGGCATTTTAGGTAAGAAATATGTATGTGTTTTCAACATATTTGCGCACTATACTGAAATATGTGTTTGTAAAAATCGTTTATAATAATTAACTTGTATTATTTATGTTTCCTAAGTATATATTCATTAATTCTGATGAATGTCGAGTTTGTTTGAAAATTTTTGTTAGATTATTATTATTATTATACCATTAAGCCTTTTCCCTTCCGGGGTAGGCGTGACTTGTTCGGTTGGAAACTAGTGGAATAGGTATATAGGTATGAGGTTGATCGGTATATGGGTATAGGGTGGATGGGTATGTAGGTGTTATGTATAGATGTTTTAGATTGATCTGGAGTTCTCGTGTTATTTATATAAATTACACGTTCACTCCGCAACACTGCTCCGACCCAGGTTGCTGATCAATCTCTCTAGCGATCACCCCAAGTGAGGAGCCTCACAAAATTATCATGTATGGTTCCCCACTTGGGCCCATTAGTATCCAAGGTCTTTGTTTCAGGTATCATTCACTCTATTGTCACTCAGTTTATAAACTATTTGTCGCCACATATTTCTGTCCTGGCATACTACTCTAGCTTCATTCACGTCCATGCATTTTTTCATGCAGGCTCTTGTATTTCTATGGCTTCTTATGAAATATCATATTTTTAAAACTACTATAATTTTGTCACTGTATTTGCTTATATATAGTTGCTACAAAAATCAAATCGAAAACTCGAGGAGCTTGAGGACCCTCAAATTATAATTCTGAGAATTTCGAAAAAAATCTTTAAAATCTGTCAATAAATAGTCTGTTGTGAAGAATTATGAGCAGTAAATTCCTGGTTTTGACCACTGCCGAATCTTTTATGCAAAAAATGCAACAAAAATGCAGAGTAAATGAAAATTACGAAATTCTGAATAATAGTAACGATAAAAATAATAATTAAAATTTCCAAATTTATATAAAAAATTTTCAGAATACGACAAACCACAGCCGAGTATACTTTACGTATTTGAATAATAATTTAAACATTTACTGTGTCTAATTAGCAATTAGTTAACGTTCTAATTGTACAATCATGTGACGTACAATAAGAGGGTAAACAGTTGATGCATTAAATTTCTGCTCGTACTCTCTATAAGAACCCCGCACAAAATATATAGGAAAACGTCTGGGTGGATGTTACTGACATTCATTTATTTTGCTCTAGTTCATGAAACTCGAAGAAAGTTCCCAAAAATACTTGGATCAATATTATGACTAGTTTTTGTATGCGGAGTCCTTTGAATCAGTGAGAAGTAAGCCAGTGGTAAAATCAGTAAAAAATTTCGTTAATTAATTAATGAGTTGAACTGATTATTCAGTGTTTTCACTGATTAATCAGTCAAAATCCTTACTGATGTGATTCAGTAACGTACGTTTCCCTCATTCGATTTTCGAGAGTACTCTTCTATATTCATACCATAATTCGCATGAGAAGCTATTATCTCATCTCTGCTATTATGAAGCTACATATGTATAAATGTTTGTTGAACTTAATGTTGGAACTTCGCCCGTTGTGAATAGTATGTTAATATCAAATACACGATACAACTGAAAATTTCGTCGACATAACGCAATATAACGAAACTTTTTAATTATAAATGAAATTATATATTCTTCTAGAAATAAACGTTTTATTTTTAAAAAGAGGGTCTTCTTCAAAGAAAAACCATGGGCTTAAATCAGATGTTAAATAAATTTGTAAACCTAAAACTAGGTTTATTTTGAAGTGTAACAAAATTGAGCTGTATACAAGAAGTAATTTACTATATATGTGGTTGTATATCTATACAAAATGTAATGTACATGCAACTCTATTTTAAATTGGTTTTTTAGAAAAATTCAAATTTGCGTCTTCGTAAATTAGGTAAAATTAACGCGATTGGCATGAAATTCCTGCGCAATATGTGGGGTAAAACGCTAATGCATAAAGTCAGTAATGAGAGAATCCTCAAAGATAGAAACACAAGGTATAGAAACACAAGAGCTTGCATGAGGAAATGCATGGACGCGAAGGAAGCTGAATAGATATGCCAGGATCATGGATACTAATGGGCCCGAATGGAGAGGGTTACATGCGATGATTTTGTGAAGCTCTTCGCCTGGGTTGATTGCTAAACAGATTGATCAGCGATCTGGTTCGGAGCAGTGTTGCGGAACGAACGTGTAATTTAAATTAAATCCCCCCCCCCCCCGAAACCCTCAATTACGCCTCATACAATTCCCTTCCTCACCGAGTGAGTCACGCTTACCCCGAAACGAATATGGCTTAACTGATGTTATAATAATCATAATAAATTGGGTAGAAAATTAGTTTCATATTAATTAGTAAAAGTTGTTTTCATGTAATAATTCATACTCAAAGGAAATTGGCTCCGTTATTTAATAGAAATACAGCCCTTCACGTGAACGTTTGGCTTTCTTCATTGCATCCACAGTTAGGATTCGTTCTGAAACAATTTTTAAACTTTGATATTTTACTCGCAAACTTTATAATTTTTAATAGGTTCTAAGTTAAAAAAAAAAGTTGATTGAGGCCACTTGAGTTTGATATCAATTAATTGTGAGTAATTCAATCTGTAATTAATTTCCAATTACTCTTTA
Organism: Andricus quercusramuli; assembly: GCA_932178445.1. NCBI lineage: Eukaryota > Metazoa > Arthropoda > Insecta > Hymenoptera > Cynipidae > Andricus > Andricus quercusramuli. The sequence continues at coordinate 8,993 of CAKNXH010083916.1, forward strand.
AATTTGAATCAGATAACAGTTTTACTGATTTCAATTAGTGAATGAATTCCAGCTATGAATCAGTGACTTATATTAATGAATCAATCCGTTTTTTTGGCTAATCAGTAGAATTAACTGATTATAAGCTGGAATTCAGTCACTGATTGAAATTAGTACAAATTGTAACTGATTCAGATTAAGATTGAATAAACTTTCAATTCCTTCAAATTTAATTTCTTTAAGTTTAAATCTTGCGTAATTTTAGAATAGAATTTAACACCTGGAGTTAACACCTTATTTTTTTCTTTCTAAAAATTTGATTGAACAATTCAGATATCAAAAACATAGCAATTGCGGAAAAATATATAAGATTTCGGATTTTGAATTACATAATTATATTATATGTTCGACGAAGCAGAAAGTTTTATTGCTTAAACTTTGATAAAAAATCTTGTCTGAAAAAAATCTTGCGAGTCTCATTTTCTATTGAACATATACAAAATGCTGCTTATAATTTTATCATATATGAAAACATCGAAAATCTCTTTTATAAAACTTAATAAAACTGTTTGCGCTTTTGTATATTTATATCGTTTATATTCTTATCGACGTTTCATTTTTGGTCCATCAAAAAGTTAAAATGTTCAAAATTGTTGAGAAATTTATTTTTCTTCTGTAATACAAATAGGTACTGCAGGTGAGATAGTCTAGATTATTAAAAAAATTGTGAAAAAATTGGCAGCTTCATAACATTGAAGGATGTTTGCATTGTATAAAGGCATAAGCGACTTTTTGAAAGTTTTCGGAAGACAACAGATTATAAAAAAATATTTCGCTTTGACCAATTTAGGAAAACCTTTCAAGATATTTTAGAACTGACTTGATAATAAAAAATTAATTTGCGAGTATAAGATTTTTTTAAACTTTCAAAATAAAAAAATGGATCTTCGAAAAATTAAAAATTGGCGCTTCTTCCTTTCAAGGAATAATGTTTCTATCTGTCGGAGAAAGTAAATACCATACCACTGAAAACTACTTTATCGACCAAATCAATCCCCGTTACTAGAGATGGGGAGTGACGTCAAATGACGCCGACCGCTTCAGTCATCTGACCGATTTCCCGTCATCTGACTGTCTGACCGGACATTTTGGAAAAAGTGGAAATCATCTTATAAATAGTTATTGGAATGTTCTTTAATGAATGGTGTAAGATGAAAACTAATACGGAACAATTTTTTATGAAATTACAGGCTGTTAATCTCTTCAGACGGACAATTTCTTCGATTTGCGTGATTGTAGTCAAACATAACCTACAAAAATCATTCGCAAATAAGTCACAAAAGTTTATGACAAATATGATTTGTTTCTTTCAGGAATAAATCTAATCAAATGACTGAACGTCAATTTGAATTTTACGTTATGGCATTTTTATATTGTTGTATTATATTGTGGATTACATTTATATCTATTATAGGGATCAATTTAGTGATAGGAAAGAAAACTGGAAACGCCAAAAATTACAAGTTGAAATAAAAGGATGGAAAGGATAATTCAATAAACCTATCTGTTTGGTGGTGCTGTCAAAACCATATTATGGTTTTGATTGTAGTATAAGGCTTTTATTCTTCAAGTTTTTTTTTAGTTTCAAAGTTCTCAAGAAGCTGCACAAATTCGTATAGCTTATTCTTAACAAAATAGAGATACCTGGCCTCTCAGTGTATAATAATATTTATCATTATTACACTTAATTCTGTCGTTGAAAAATCAACTGTTTTGTAGAAACTTCAAACATTTTTTTTTCTTTCTTTCCTGAAAAACCTTTGCTGCTTGAAAATTCAAAAATTTTTGTGAAAATTCACCTCTTTAGGTAGAAAATTAACTTTGTTAACTGAAAATTTAACTATACATCTTTGTCTGAAAATTGATCGTTTTTAATTGAAAATCAACTATTAAATTTCTTATTGAGAATTCATCTTTTTTTGGTTGAAAATTTAAATACGTGGTTGAAACTCGAACTACTTTGTTAAAAATTAATTTTTTTGTTTGGAGATTCACCACTTTAATTGAAAATTCAGCTCTTCGATTCAAAATTAATTTTCTAATACAAATTTGTCTTTTCAGTATGCAATTAATCTTATTGGTTGAAAATTAATATTTTTTGTTAAAAATGTAATTATTTTGTTGAAAATTAAAAAGTTTTATGGATAAGTCATCCTTTTTGGTTGAATATTGTTCTTTTTGTGGGAAAAATATCAACTATTAGATGTTTTGTCAACTGAATTTAACTTGATTAGAAATTTGAAAATGTATCAGCCCGAAAATTTTGAGCTTATATGTTTAAAATAGCTTTTTGCAATCCCGAAATTTGAAGTTTTCTTTAAATTTTTAACACTTCAGTCTAATGATTTTGAATTTAAAAGCGTTTTAATTTGGATTTTCCAAAAATATAAAAATGCGTTATTTCGAGGCTCTCCAAAAACATTTTTACTACTACAAATTAAAAACTAAAAATATGTAAAAGCTTCAGCTATTCAAATTTAAGCTAATGATTAATTCCTGAATTTTAAACCAGGCTTTTCAATTAGAAATTCTCTCATTTCTGAAGTTTCATTGAAATCATTCTTTACACGTTTTTAATTTAACAATGCTTTGATTCTTAAGATTTTCATTCACATATTGTTTGATTTTGAACAAGTTATCTAAATTGTTAAGAAAAGAGAATCCTAAACTGCAATTTGAAGTGTTATGAAATTACAGTCGAGCAAGTACTTTTGAATTTTTTAAATGAAATAAAAATAATTTTGAATTTTGTTATCATGAAATTATTCTAATGTTAACCTTTTCCTACCTTGCAATTATTTAAGTATACAGGATTTTAATTTAAAATTGTACAATTATGAACAATTCAAATTTAAAACGACAAGAGGTTGAACTATTAATTTTAAAGCATACGTTGTACAATTTTGAACGATTTAAATTAACCCCAAATAGTTTTGAATTTTGTTAAGATAAGATTATTCCAAACTAAATTTTATACCACTTATTGGATGATAAAACTCACAGAAAATCATCGTTTTGGCTTCTTTTTTTAAAAAAGTGTACTTTTTAGTTTTCAAGATTTGAAAACTGTTCATGTTTAATAGGTTATGTTCATTAACAGCAACAAGATATGATCACTTTTTACGTATTTATTCCTTTTTCCTCACTTTTTTTTAGAAAACAAATTTCGTTTTACTAACAGAAACGTTTTTTGTCGTTTATATCTATGATATTTATTCAATTTTTCGCGTAATAACATGATTTCCACTTTTTCCACTTGTCCGGTCAGGTGACAGTCAGATTGCCGGAAATCGGTCATCTGACGGTCACTCCCCATCTCTACCCGTTACCCAGTTTGAAAAATTTAAAATATTGTCTTTCCGTTTAAAAATTGTGGTTATGCTTCATCGTCGGAAGTGATATATAATTTTTTCATGTTCACGCTTCTAGTACGTCTATAACAGTCTGCAAAAAGTAGACAAAATAGCTTAACTTCGTGTAACTCTAATATAAAATTATTTGATTCGACACTTTCGCACTTTCCTGTACGCAAACTCGGGTAAATTCGGAGTTTCGGTCGTCAGTTTACGGCAGTTGACGCTTTGTTTACGTGTTTGCAGGCATTCAATTTCGTGAATGACCTCTCAAACATTTATTAAATGTTCAATCATTAATCATCGTGCCTTTTTATTATATAATTAGGATTTATGCCATCATCTATTTTTACTAACAGGTAAATATTTTTGTATATTCATACGTATAAGCCGAATCCTAACCTATTAATTTCAATCTTACATTGATCTCCTGCAATCTGCACCCTTTGTTACCGCTTATATTATTAAATTTGTGTGTTTATATTGACATAAAGTGACCTTGATTTGCTGATGTGTGTGTTTCACGATAATTTGACTCTTCCCCGAAAATTTAGTTTCTCGGAAATTCTCGAATTCATAGCATTTTATTCATCCAGAAGTGTGTGATCGCTCAATCTGAATTTTTCAGGTGACGAATGTTTTTTAAAGAGAAGATTTATATTACACAATCCACATTGAGGGAAATTCGAATTTTAAAATGAATACGGCATCTTTTGTAGCGGATCGAAGGACAAGGAATAGGAAAAGTAAGTTTTAAAATTTTTCAAGCTATTAAAACTATATGCACGTGCTCTAAAATACTTCAATTTCACTTACGTTTCAAGCAAAATATACAATTTCACTAGTAATAAGATTAAAATATTAAATTTCATAGTTTTCGATGCTAGTTTATTATAGAATGTTTTAATATCAATATTGATTATATAGCTATATGGCTTAAACCAGGATCTAAATTCCTTGTGATATTTTTCATTTTAAAAAAGACGCATTCTATTTAAACTCAGTAAATTCTTCGTATTAATTTTTGTGATTTTTTAAACGTATAATTTGATTCAATATTTTTTGCTAGGTTATCTAGACTTAATATTTACAGAATATCGTTTCTTGCCACTTTTATTTTTATACACTTAACTAAATAAAAATAAATGTTGACTAAAATGATGCATCTTCAATTTAAAAAATTAATTTTTAACCAAATAATTGAAATTTCAACCCAGAATATTAATTTCCTACCAAAAAAAGACAAATTTTTAACAAAATAGATGAATTTGCAACTAAAAAAGGTAAATTTTTAATAACAAATAGTATAGTTCAATTCTCAGTTAGAGAAATATGTTTTTAAGAAAAGAAAAGAATTTTTCAACCAAACAAATGAACTTTCTACCAAAAAGATTAAATTTGTATTTAAAAAATATCGACAAAAAATTTAGTTAAATTTTTCATTTCAAACATTATTTTTCAATAAAAAAACTAATTTCAAATAAAAAAACAACTAATTTTCTATCATAAAATAATAATTTTTATAAAAATACATAAATTTTCAACCAAATATTTTTATTTTTAATGGAATTATCCACCGAATAGTTCAATTTTGCACCAAAAAGTTGAATTATTTACTAAGAAGATCAATATTCTGCCACGAAATAGAAAGTTCCAACTTAAAAAATTAATTTTCAATTAAATAAATTAATTCTCAAGTCAAAGAAATGAATTTTAAACAAAAAAGATTAATTTTCTATCCAAAAAATTAATTGTTAACAAAGTAGTTCCACTTTCAACTAAGTAGTTGAATTTTGAACAAAAAAAGGTTTTTTCAGTCGCTATTCACGATTAGCGAAAATTCTGAAAATTTAATTAAATAGTTATATTAGAAGAAAAATCCTGGGAACAAAGTCAAATTTACAGGACGATTCAAGCAAGAACTGATTCAGGTACCCTGTAAATCGTCGAATTCAATTCTACCCTGATGAATAGTTTATCCGGAAATACCTTGAAAATGTATTTTTTATGTTTTTTAAATATTAAACAAATACTAAAATTACGGTGTCATTGTTACACACGCGGAGAGTCATATTTTGCGAACGAAAAAAAATCTGTTAATTTTAAGGAATTGTAAGTAAGTGGAAAAAATTGTGGCATTCATATTGAATTTACTGGAATTTTCTCGCTATAATAAGGAAAATTCAGTAAGTCATATGCAACGTTCTCAAATCATATAAGATTCTCTGTAAAATCCCTAACAAAATGTTTGCAAATAAACCGAGTTTTTTTCTAAGGAAAGGGTAATTAGTGCGCGCATAACGCGCACAATGATCTAGTTATCTAGTATATACAAATTATCGTTCATTGCTACTTTTATTTTTATACGCTTGCAGCATTTTTAGAATATCCTCACTAAGTGTTGATTTAATAATTTATATGTCTATGCATTTTATTCTAAAAAATTAAAAATATCATGTGATTCTGATTTAATTATATTATGCTTAATTAATATTTGAAAATTTTTGCAAAATAAAGAAAATAATTTGAATTTCGCTTGAAAATATTCAAAAGAACATTTGCCATTTACAAAAACTGCGTTTAATGTTATATTTTTCCCAAAATGATTTGTGAATTATTAAAAACTTTATTATTTAATTTCTTCATAAAAGTGTAGTAGTTTTCACATTCCAAACACTGTTGAATAAAAAACAAAAATATTTTAAAGCAGTTTCAAATAGGTCTCTAAAAATATTATATCTGTTTATATATTATTAAATCATCTATCAAAAGTAGGACAATCATAATTCGCAAGCGTTTTAAATATAAGGCATATGCGATTCATTCGAAATTGTATCGTGCCTGAACAGTTTTTAATTTATGTAATAATTTCAAATTGAAATCTTCAGAATAGGAACATTTTAAATCGAATGTCGTAATTATCGAAAAATTGATAAATTGAAATTTTAAAGCTTTTCGCACACGAGTGAAACCTGAGAAAGCTTTGAAATTTACAATTTTAATTCATCATAATGAATTGTCGTGAAAGCATTAAATCTACTATTATCGAACAATTCTAAATTGGAATAACTTGAAATTTAAAGCATTCAAATTTGAATAATTATTCGATTGAAAAATGTTAACAATTAAATATTTCAAAATACTAACAGGTCGTGTAGCGTTTGCCTTAAATAACAGTTCTAAAATTTAATAAATTATAATTTAACACATGGAAATGTATATTGGGGCTGTTAAAAAATGCCCCCCCCCCCTGAAAGGCGTTACGTTTATTTTGAATGGCTGCATTATCAAAATTTAAATTCAACAATTTTTTAATGTTGACAGGTTCAAGAATTGGCGAAATTAAATGAAGTGTTCCAATTTAAATTATTTTAAATTGAACGTTTAAATTTTGTTTGTACATTAAATAAAATCTATTTGAAATTAGCCTTTCTACAAGTTCTTATTAAACGTTAGCGTTGTCCCACATTAATATTCAAAAATCAAGAAATACTTTTAAAAAGTTGAGTAGCAGAGTGATTACTGACCGGTAATTAGCCTGAAATTTTGAGCAACGGAAAAAACCCGGGAATTCTGTTTGAAAACCGGAAATTTTTCAGATTTGTTTTTACTTTTGCAATAAATATCGTCTTAACTTCGAAAACAATTTGTTTGGAATTTTGCTTAGTGTTACCAACCATCACCGTTAAAATATCAAAGATCATTTTATGTTTCAGATTTTTAAGTTTATATTACTTTCAAAAATAAATGTTTCTTTTATAGGTTAAGAATTTAAAGCTTGTGTTGATGGATCGTTAAAATGGTTAAAATACTAAAGTTCCTTTAATATTTGAGAACGAAAACTTCCAATAGAACACAATAAGAAAATGCAACTATTTTTGGTTGAAAGTTAATTTTTTTTAATTAAAACGTCTAACCATTATATTTTCGTTTTGGAATTTATCTATTTTAGTAAAAAAATTGATTGTTTCGTTGAACATTCGTATTTTCTGAAAGAAAACTGTTCCTTAAGGATTTAAAATTCATCTTCAAATAGAAAAGTATTTGGTTGAAGATTTAAATATTTTGTTAAAAAGCGATCTTTTTTGTTGGTCGAAAATGAAAATTTAACTGATTTGTTGAAAATTTGTCTTTTTGCATACAAAATTCGCTCTTTTGGATTAAAACTTCGTATTTTGGTAGAAAAGTCATCTTCGGTTGAAAGTCTATTCTTTTTATTTGAAAAGTCTACAATATTATATTTTGGGTTCAGAATTCATCTCTTTTGGTTTAAAATTCTACTAATTGGTGGTAAATTTCATTATTTTGTTGAAAAATTGTTCAAAGTTAATTCTTTTTGATTGTAAAGGCTACTATTATATTTTCGTTTCGGACTTTATCTCATTTAGTATAAAAAAAAACAACTGTTTCGTTGAACATTTGTTCTTTTGGATTGAAAATTCATCATATGGTAGAAACATGATCTTTTTTAATTGGAAATTCAACTACATATTTCGTTGAAAATGCAACTGTGTTTTGGTCGAAGGTTGAAAGTTCATCTATTTGGTTACACATTCCAATTTTTTTGTTAAAAATTCATCTCAAAGTTCAAACTATTTGGTTGAAAATTAAATTATTTGTTGAAAATTCATGCTTTCGGGTTTCAAAGTTAAATGTATTCTAAAACATTCAACTTTTTAGTTAGGAAACTGAAATATTGTTTTGAAAATTAATATGTATTTTCTCATCGAAAATTCCACTATTGTGTTGAAAATGCAATTTATTTCGACTTGAAATCTTAGGAGTATGGTACCTACATTAATTTTATTTCCATAAATTTGTTTCCCTATTATTCCACTATTTTCTAAAAACTAACCCTATTTCTCCTATTTTGAGAGCATTTTAGGCTGTGAAGTCTGAAAATGGTACAAGATTAGATTTTTGGTCTTTAAAAAATAATGGTCAGGGAAAAAGAAAAAATTAGTCAGGGATTTCGAAAATGAAGTTTTTTGGCTGCTCAAAGCTGTGAAGTGTGAAATCACTTTTACAATAATTTACATTGTATATTGCGCTTTGAAGTTCTGAAAAGTTTAATTCTTTTCAAATTTTATATAGTAAAGCAATTAGTATTGAATAATAATTATTATAAACGCTTGATAGTCAACCAGCAAAAATCTAAGTTTTGAGTGGATAAACCGGGAAATAGCCTGACATTTCGTTTTGAGAATTATGATTAATTTGGAATAATAACCAAATTCTCCCTTTTCAGAATTCCAATTACAGAATCGGGGCGATTATGTGGATAATTATAAGGAAAACATTTCTGATAATGCTCAACTCTTCAGTGAAGAATCTTTATTCTCAAAACGAGACAGATCTCCAACTATAGTATTGCGACTATCGGACAGTCAACATTATAATATTGAAGATCGTGATACGTCACGGAGCAACGATATATCAAATTACAGATGTAATGATAAGTCAGTTTGGTCTAAAACTTCAGAAAAAAGCGAAGTCATCATAATCAGCGATTCGAGTGACAACGAAGAATTTTCTTCAAGAAAGCCCGAGACCTCTCGATTCGCTACAAATACTTTTAAAAATATTCAGGCAAGCGTTACTATTTCATCTTTAACGGATGAATCGGACACGAGGGAAGATTTTATTTTAAAGAACAAGGAATCGAAGAAAGTTAATCACGATAAAGGAAGAGGAAAATTACTCAGTAATTTTAAACACAATATTAGTTCTTTTAAAACAAAACAGAGATGCAGTATTTTATACACGTCGGATGATACCGCGTCGACGGCTAGCTCAAGTAAAAGTCAAAGTAAAAGCTCATCTTCTAGGAAAAGTAAAGACTCACCTTCGTCACTTTCACATGTAAGTCCAACCCCTCGTTCAGTTGGTTCCAATAATTCAATCAAGAGTCACAAGAGCGTTAGCAAGTATGTTTCCAAGCAAGTCGAGAGAATAAGAGACCACGCGACAACATCTGGAGTTGGAATAAGCCCGAGTTTCTGCAGCACCAAATATCAAAAAGTTTTTCCAAGGAGAATCTCAAATCGAGGCACACAGCTTACAAAGTTGGATGCTCTCAAGATTTTAAAAGCCGTCAAGTCCAAGAGGGTGAAATACTTTTCCCCTAGTAGCAGCGATAAGAGTGAAGTCTCAGAAACTCTGGGTTCTGATGAAGAAATTCGGAAGGATGAACCAAAGAAATCAAATATCGTCGAAGAGACTGACTCAGAGGTTGATGAGGTGGTTGAGAAAAGTATTATACAAAACACTCCAGAAATATCACAGCGGAAAACTTCGGTCAGCAGATTTCTTGAGACTCCTGTTAATATTCAGGAACCGGCATACAATGATCTTTCTGAAAGAAAGCGAAAGGAAATCGCAAACTGGCTTATGACGAATTCTCCTGACTCTAAGAACGAAAGTTCGTTAAGTCACGTTTCTGAAAGTAATAGGAACAGTCTTAGTTCTGGAAATAGTAGCTTGGAGCGACTGGAAGCCAATTTCGAAACACCAAATAATAGGGACAAGTTTAAGAGAAAGAATATTGACTATAGGGAAGTAAATTATACTGATCCAAAGACTCCGACAAATGTTTTTCTCCCTGATATTTTGAATGGCGTTGCACTAGGGGCTACTGATAAACGAGTTAATACTCGTACTCCTCAAAAAAGTCCTGTTACTCCAATTCCTAAGACCACGATGTCCACTGTTAAAAAGCGGCAGACTAAAATAGACGATTATTTGAGGAAAACAAAGACTTCTTCTGGGCAATATATTAAAGAACTGACATCTTCAAATAAGACGATAAAAAAGCCTTCAGTTTCCAAAGAGTTGAACACGGAGGATGTCAGAATTGAAGACTGCGTTGATATTTTGGATAAATTGTATGGAGATACGTGGAGAGCGAAGGCTGATGCGATTTTATCGGAACCGAGAAGAAAGCCTGTTTCGAAAAAAGATCGAGGAGTGCAGACGGAAAGGTGAGTCAATTTTTTTTTACTGGGCTAAAATATTCTTCTTTTGTGATATACATTAAATAATTAAAAGAATTCATATTCTTTTCCCCTTTTTTCAAGAATTCCTCTTTTTTTCTCTGTTTTTTTGCTTAAATGCGAACTAAATTAATAAAACCTAATAAAAATAATTTCAATTTGAAGTTAAAATATCAATTTCATAAAAAGATATTGCAAAGAAACGTCAAATTGACAGGGTATCTACCCTATTTGGAAAACCTGAACTTGTCCAGGAATTTTCATTTATCTGGAAAAAACTTGGAAGTTTCAGGCCTTTTTTCAAGACAGGCAAATTCTCGAGCACGTATTTAATATATTTTTTAATTGCAATATAAAATTGAATAGCAATGCTTCTTCATTTCTAACAGTAGCTTTTTATTACTGTATTTAACGATTTTGTTGAAAATTAGTTGTTTTTTTTGTTTGAAATTATTTTTTAATTGAGAATTTAACTACTCAATTTGTTGTTGAAAATTTATATTTTTTTAATTGAAAATTCATCTTTTTTGGTAGAAATTATTCTTTTTGGTTGAAGATTAATCCTTCTGGTTCAAAGTTAAAGTATTCTAGTTGAAGATTCATCATTTTAGCTGAAAATTCATCTTTTTGGTTTGAAATGGCAATATAAAATTGAATAACAATGATTCTTTATTTGTAAACGTAGCTTTTCATTACTGTATTTAACTATTTTGTTGAAAATTAGTTGTTTTTTTCTGTTTGAAATTAATTTTGTTAACTGAGAATTGAACCATGCCAGTTGAATATTCCAGTATTTTAGTTAAGAATTCATCTCTTTGGTTGACCATTAATTTTTTCAACCCAAAACTTAACTATTTAATTTTTTGTTGATAGTGATCTTTTTTAGTTGAAAATTCATCTTTTTTGGTAGAAATTATTCTTCCGGATAGAAAATTAATCTCTTCCGTTGAAATTTCAATCATTCTAGTTAAAGATTTATTATTTCAGTAGAAAATTCATCACTTTGTTTGAAAATGTAATTTTTTTGGAAAATTAGTTTTTTTTGTTACAATTTTTTTTCTAACTGAGATTTTGACTATGGCAGTTGAATATTTCATTATTTTTGTTGAAAATGCAACTGTTTTTTTTTCTTTTGAAAATTAATTTTTTTCTAAAAAATTTAACTATTTCGTTGAAAATTCATCTTTCTTAGTTGAAAATTATCTTTTTTGTTGAAAATTTATTTTGTCATTTAAAAAATTGAGTTGTTTTCTAAAACATTCTACTTTTTATAATGAAAACTCAACTATTTTGTTGCAAATTCATCTCTTTTGGTGATAATACAACATATTTATACTTGAAATCTAAGGAATTTAAAGCGTTTCATATTGAATTCAATATGGTATCTGCATTAATTTGATTACAAGCTGTCTATAATTTCAGGAAACTGAAGCCTAGAGTGAAAGGTCGGTTAAATATAGAATCAGATAGTGAAGAGGATTTGGAATTTGGCAAATGTAAGTAAGGCTGTACGAAAGAAGAATTCTGTTGCGCTTGAGAAACATCTACTAAACTAAAGTGTAATAGGATATTGCGTAACGAGGGTCTAAAGGCAACGATTTCACGAACGGGAAGTTAGCTGCCCGAGCGAAGCGAGGGTTGATATCACAAGAGTGAAAACGTTGCCACGGTCCGAGTCATGCATCCAATTTTTCATCATATTGATAATCGAAAATTCGACTTGAGATGCCTGTGGAGCGGGTCGACAATCGAATTTTCAACCCGCTTCACAGGCATCGAAAGTCGAATTTTCGATTGAGGTGTGATGAAAAATAAATTTTTTCTACAAAACAAACCTTTCAATTTTAGTTGTGAAGAATTTAAAACCAACTCTAAATTCAACAAAGAGAATAGGACCACAGGGACCAAAAAGCGTAAATTTGACAAGAAGGACGAAACCACAGGAACCATGTCCGAAATACGGCTTCATAAACGACGATTCTTCGAGTGGTGGTAGTGGCAGGAGTTCATATTATACAGCCCGCACAAATCCTCTATTAAATAATAAGAAAAAACCAGCTGCTGCGCCTGTATCTGCTTCGACTCTAAGGTTTCTATTATTTTCTGTGCTAGTCATAACAAATTGTCACCTTAATCTTCATGTTAGCTAATCTTTCGTTTCTTTTCACAGAGTGATGGCAATCTGTGATCCTGAAACGGACGAAGAAGCAGAGAATGGAGTCCCAATCTTTCCGAATGACAAACGTAATAGACGAAAATTGTCTTTTAGCGACAGTGACAATGATTCCGGTACTAGCGAATTTGATCCGGAAGATATAGTTCCGCCAAAGACTTCGCCAAAAAAGAGTATGTATAGTTCTACTTTAATCCCTAATTTTTTAATTAATTTTGCTATGATTAACTATCTTTCGATACTTATTCGCTTCCAGATGTTTCGAAAACCGCACAACGTTTTTTGAAACCTTCCGTCAAATCTATTCGGCAAGTTGAAGTAAAAAAAGCACCAAGCTTCATGGCTTCACTCTCTACTTCTGTTCCGATGTCGTCTAGTCATCCTGAGGCTCGAGTGTATAAAGGGAATTTTAAAAAGTCCAAAGAGGCATTGTGCAAACAACTTTTCTCTATATTCAATGAGAAAGTATTCGACAAGAAACTTCCGGACGATATGCTGATAGAGTGGAGCACACGGATGACAGGCACCGCTGGTTTTTGTTATAACAAAAAGTCTATTAGAGCTCTGGGCGGCGTAACGAGATCGAGTAGAATTGTGTTAGCAACTAAGGTTGGTACTTCTGTCGAGATTATTTTTTCTTAATGCGAATTCGCATGAACAGGGCTCGAATCGTGGAACTATTTCGATTTTTTTCGACTTATTTGAAAACAGCGATCTTTTGCGACATTTAGAAGAAAAATTAGACTTATCGACTTTTTCCGTTTTTCTTAAAAGTTTGCTATACTTCGTGTGAATTTGAATCACAATGAAACTTTTAAAATTTAAATTCAATATTAGACAATATTGTACCATTTTAATTGAGAACATTAAAAATTGTATAATTTGAAATTGAAAATTTCTATTTTTGTAAATCTGTATTCAAAGATTTAATTTTTTCCAAACTGCAAGCCTTAACAGTTGAACCTTTTCAAGCTTGAAACGTTTAAAATCAATTGTTTTCAAATTCAGCTACAGTTTTCACTCTTCTTCTCCCCCCCCCCCCCCTTGAAGCATTCCTCTTTTTGCAGAAAGTCCCCCTTTTCTCCTTTTTTTTCGTTTAAACGCGAACTGAATTAATAGAACCCAATAAGAAAATTCGAATATATTATGTTGAAAATATAACTGTCTTTGTTGAACATTCGTCTTTTGTATTGAAAATTCATCTTTTTTGGTTGAAAATTCATCTTTATTGGTTGAAAATCAACATTATGGCTCAAAATTGAATTACGTTTTAAAACATTCGTCTTTTGGCATGAAAATTCAACTATTTGATTGAAAAAACACTTATTTTGTTGAAAATTCAACTCCTTTGATTGTAAGTCCAAATATTTGGTTGTAAATGCAACTGTTTATAAAATTAATTTCTTCAAATGCATTTACTTAAAAATACATCTTACTTGGTTGAAAAGTATCTATTTGTTGGAAACTCAACATTCGATTAATTTATTAAAAAATCATCTCTTTTGGTAAAAAAGTCAACGTTTGTGTTGAAAATTCAACTTTTTGCATAGAAAATTCGACCTCGTGGATTGAAAATTCATCTTTTATGGTGAAAAAATAAATTTTTTGGTTGAAAATTAACTTTTTTGTTTAAAAAACAACTATTTGGTTGAAGTTTAACTTTTTTATTTGAAAATTCAACCATTGGATTGAAAATTCATCTAATTGGCTAAAACTTCAGTTACTTTTTTTTTAATTTCGTCTCTTTTGCTTGAAAGTTTTGAACTATTTGGTTATAAATGCAACTGTTTAGTAGAAAATTATACTTTTTTTCTTAAATTAACTATTTGATTGATAGTTAATATTTTGGGTTTAAGAGTCAACTGTAAATAATTCGACTTTTAAACTTAAAAGCTCAACTCTTTCGTTAAAAATTCGTCTTTTTTTTCATTGAAAGTGCAGCTACTTTGTTGAAAATTCAATATATTTTGACTTGGAATCTTAGGAATTTAAACCGTTTCATATTTAATTAAGTATTGTATATGTCTTTATTTTATCCACATTATTCCCTCTATGATTCTCATTTTGGGCTGTAAAGTCTGAATTGATAAAAAATCAATAATTTCATATTCAAATTATAGTCTCAAATTTAAAGCCTAAATTGTTGAGTAATTTAAAGATTAAAATTTTTGAAGTGAATGTGCCTGAAGTGCAAAACTAATTTACATTAATTTAAAAATAATCCAAGTTGACAACTTGAACAGTTTGGAATGAAATATTTTAAACCCAGATTTAGAATCCTTAAGGTGAATGACTATTGTTAACGAATTGTTATAACTTCAAAGTTCATTTTGATTGAGTAAAGAATATTTGAAAACCAATGAGAATTATGTACTCTATATTCCTGAACAAAGTTATTATTTCAGTAATTCAGTGTTTGATAATGCTTTTTTCATTATCTTTAAAACTTTGATGCGACTTTTTTTGGACTTTTTTCGAAATTCCATGCGACTTCCTTTGTAATTTTACGCGATTAATGCCCTTTTTTAGGCCTTATAGTCGACCCGAGCACTGCATGAAGCACATTACCTCCACATTGATTATAAATGATTACAAGTTAATTCAAAGAATTGTGATAATTTTAAATAAAATTCTTCCTAAGTTGAAGAATCATGCAAATTCAATCATTAACATTAACATAAAAAGTAACAGACTTTCGAGGGGTTGATTGTTCTTGAAATCTGGTGTAAAAGCCTTCTTGAAATCTTTGTTAAGTCTTTTTAAATCTTCATGAAATATTCTAAAGCTAGTGTACCCTCAAAAGTCGACTGGATAACTCCTCGCAAATTTCCAAATTGAAAATCTTAAAATTGGAATTATGGTTTATTTCAGATTTGTGACAATCCCGAAAGAGTGAGGGATACTTTAGTACACGAAATGTGTCATGCTGCCACATGGATAATAAACGAAATTTCAGAGGGTCACGGACCTCTGTGGAAGGGATGGTAATTATAAATTTAAAGAATATCAATAATTAAAAGTACGTGGCAGTGAATTTAATTTTGGACCGGGAATTTACCAACTTTTAGAAGAAAAATCTATCCAATCACTTGAAAGGCCACAAATTTCATATCAGATTATGCTATAATGCAATTTAAAATAATGTTTCTATTTTTTCTCTTTGTTGATAAATTATTTACAAATTCACAATCTGTTGGATCTCCACTCTTGCAAATATTAAGTTCAATTTTCAACCATTTAAATTATGATATTCAGTTTACAATGCCTAATTCTAAAATATTTTGCACATAAAATGTTCTATTTCAGGTCTTCATTTTTAGCGTAAATTTGTAATTTAAAGAATTTTTAAATTCAGTTTTGAAGACTTAAACAAGTAAAAATTAAAATAAACAATAACTGGTAACTTCAAATGAACAGATTCATAATTAAACGCTTTTAATAAATTTCAACATTTATTCAAATATTATTTCAGTTTAAATATTCAATTTGAAATGTTTTGATGAAGAAAAAGAACAATTATTAGAAATATTTGATTGGTCCTTTAAAACAATCAATCATAAATAAAATATACAAAATTAAACAGTTTGAAACTGTATTGTTTGACAGAGAACGCCTTGAATCGTTAACATTTTAACGAGCTAAATTTAAACTTTGAACGTTAGAATTTTATTTGTTCTATTAAAAAAAAAATACTAATTTGAAGGGTAGAAATACAAAAGGAGTCAAGCGCCATTTTTCACTTTTTTCAGGAGAGACTAAAAACATGTTGTAAATTCAGCGGGACCATTTAAGAAAAAAATAAGAAAGTACTTTCGAGATACTTTCATGCTCTATCGAACTAAAAAAAGTTTGCTCACAAAAAGCTATCCGGTTTCGAGAAACTGAATGAAACAGGTCACGTTTCAAGGTTAGATTTTGGGTCCGTATCGACTTTTAACATCTTTCAACATTAATTGTGGAGTCAATTTGCAGTTTAAGAAAAAACTAAAAATTTGAATTCTAGCTATTGAATGGACGAATTGATTTCCAAAGAGTTTGTTTGAAAAAAATCATGCAGTTTAGCGAAATTTGAAAATCCAATTATGACTTCGAAATCGTGTAAAACTGACATTTCAACTTCAAAATAATGACGATAGCAGTAATAATTTAGCATATTTCCAAAAAATGAGGAATGAGGCTATTCAGTGCTGAACGGAAGGGACCCAATAGTAATTAAAAATAATTAGCCAGTGTCGAGAATAATGAAATTTGATTTTTTACTTTGTGGTTAGAAAAGCTTCTCGGACTGTGAATACAAGAACACAAATCTTGAAAAATGAGCCCCCAAAAAAATCCGTTGGCAGGCATGTGTAATAGAATTTATCTGATTTTTTGAGCTAATAAACGCGATTTCGAAAACTTGGCGCTTGACTCCTTTTGCATTTCTACCCTTCATTTGTGAATGAAATTTTTTACTTTTAATGTATAAAATAACAATTGAGCACATTCTTTAAATTAAAATCAATTTTTAGGGCAGCAAAGGCAATGAAGGCTTTTCCAGAATTACCGCACATAAGTCGATGCCATGATTACCAGATTAAAACGAAATATACTTATAAGTGCACAACCTGCGGATATTGGTAAATATAAGCCTAAAGGCCTAAATTCAACCCTAAATTTATTTCGGGATTCCCCATATATTTATCATTTTTGCCCCTCTTTTCAGCATTGGAAGGCACTCAAAGTCGCTGGACATACAGAAGAAACGCTGTGGATATTGTTACGGAAAATTTGAGGTATTCGTCAACCGAACAACAAAATCTGGTACTGTGCAGAAAACACCGAGTCGCACAAAAGATCCGTCGGCGTTTGCTCTCTTCGTAAAGGAAAATTATAGCTCCGTGAAGCAGAATAGACGAAGCATGAAGCACGGGGAGGTGATGAAGGTTTTAGGTCAGCAATTTTCTGCAGTTAAAATTGCTAACAATAAGAAGCAAGATGATATTATTGAGGAGAACGAAAATAATCTCTCTGAATGAAATTCCGAGTTATAGAGTATATTATATGTGTACATTGGATTGCGTTAAGCGATAATCCAGTTTTTTTAATTTTAATGCATGTCTTATACTGACACCGTGACAGTTCCGACGTTTTAATGTATATTTGATTTTTAGCAAACATTTCATATGACGGAATGACTGTACAACGAGATACTATTTGTAATATAATGACTGATGTTAACTTCTCCTTGCAGGACGCGGCGTGAGAGGTGTATAAGTATTACACATAGGAAGAATTAATATACGCATAATACATTCTAAGAATTGATATAGTTCATATTAATATTGTGCCTCGGATTCTTAGAATAAAATTATCTTGCACACGAAAGCACTTTGGTTTTCATTTCGGAATTGTTTCTTAATTTGTCTAAATCAGTTTGATGATGGAAGGAATAATTTTAAAGCGAGAGGATTAGAGGTAAGTGATTATGCTTAAGATTATTGGGAATATTTCTGATTTTGGTTGTTGTGAGAAATTATTTATGGAAATCACTCAATACCGAATTCATTTCAAATCAGCAGGCAGTCCATGCTCATTCTTTAAGACACAGAATCATTTTCGACTTATAAGAATAAGACTATACGTATTTCACCGATTTGAGAAACAAGTTTCGTTGACAAAGTTATGAGTATTTGAATCTTAAAACTTGAAATGCGGTTATTAAAAAATGGATCAAATTGTTATTAAATTTTTTTTCGATTCTGAGAGAATTTTTTGTCCTCTTTCGGAATTCGTTGGAGAATTCGAAAAAGTTGAAATTGTGAAAATGTTGGGGCTTTTCTGAAAATATTGAAAGTCAATTTATACAAAAACTCTGAGAACACAGATTTCTTTTTGTCTGGGGAAAGAAAATTCACGTTTTATGCCAACCTGATACAAGATACGAAAAAATTCAACGGAACAGAATTTGTTCTCTGAAAAAGGTTTAGAAAAATATATCGTCACTTTTATCTGTCTCGCGTGTTTTCGCGGAAATATGTATAAAATCCTTTATGATTAAGTTTTTTCTCAATAATACAATTGTATGGTGTCATGAAAACTCAAAATCTTTGACATTATAAAATTTTATTTTCAAGAAAAAAATTCATTTCAAAGGATTTTATATATATTTTTGTAAAAATCTTGAAAATAATGCGAAATAGAAAATTGTGTAGAGAGATACCTTTCTAGAACATTTTTAGAAAAATAATTTTGTTCAGAAAAATTAAATACCTATATGAGCTTAAAAAAATATCACATTTTTTAACAAAAATTTGGAACATTTTTTGATAATTCGCGTTTGCATTATTTTTAATTCAAATACTCATAACTTTGTCAACAAAATTTATCTTCATAAATTTGTATGATACGTGTCGTCTTATTCCCTTCAAAGAACAACATATTTGAGTGGCTAATGATTCAGTGAGTTCAGCATGCCTGTCCGATTTGAAATGAATACGGTGTGAAGTTTGCAGTCACAACGTTTGGAGGATTTTTATCGAATTTCATTAAAGCAGCTAAATGTTATATTCAATTGAAATAGTGTAAATTGAAAATACAATTTGAAATTTAATCATAATCATAATAAGTTAAAATATTCAACTTGTTTATTTTGTACGCGCTTAATTAAAATCTTTTAAATTGATATTACATGATTTACTATGTACCTTTTGTCAAATTGTGACGGAACAATATATTTCGAAGTAAAATTTTCATTAATTTTAATCTTAATTAAAATATGTTTTATTTAAAAGCTAATGAATATGTACATATTCATACATATGTTATGTTTCTGCTCTTTAATTTGTAATACAGTGTCCATTTTACATATTTTTTATTCAACAGAGAATTGTTAATAAAAAAAATATAGTAAAATGATTATTCCTCGATTTTGTGGTAGTTTTAATCGATATTTTGCAAAAATATTAATTTTAAACCGAGGTATTGACCGCTCTGATTTTTCGTGTACCAAGAATATATTCCCTAAGGAATATTCGGGAATATTTCGGAATATATTTAAATTATGTATGTTAAATTATACATATATTCCCATCCTTTCCTTCAAAACAGCATAATTTTTGTTTTATTTACCTTAATTTAGAGGCCCATGTTCTTCATGCTTATATTCAGTTTGCTCAACATTCTTTGCAAATATTTGATTGACTCTACCATAACAACCTTACCATCTACAAGCGCTAACCCAATTACCCTTACTGTCCCGAGATCCACAAATAATAATAAATTCACAGATTTGCTGTCCCCTCTCTCCCTCTCTAAATCTTGCTAAGATTTTATAAACTTAGTGAACAAAATTACATATAAAATATAAATTCTGTTAATTAAATAAACGTAGAAGCTCAATGAAATTAGTTTTTAAAAATAAAACAGGTGAATAATAATAAGTATTTAGTTACAATTTCAGTACAATTTAGTACAATTTTATATCTTTAGTGCCTGAAATGTTACGAAGTTCGACACACTTTGTGTATTCTATTACCATCATTCTTTAGTCTATAAATTATCGATATTCCTATTTGTTTATCGCAGGTTTCACAGACGTTCCCCTTTCTCGGTTTTTATTTAAATACGAACTGAATTATTAGAACCCAATAAAAAAATCCAACTGTTTTTGGTTCAAAGTTCATTCAGTCTTTTTGGCTTGAAAATTCTACAATTTGATTGAAATTTTTTTCCTTCTTGACTAAAAAAGTTTCCTTTGGTTAGAAATTCAACTATTTTGTGGAACATTCGCCTTTTTGGTTTAAAAATTCTTCTCTTTTTGTAGACATTTGATCTATTTTGATTAAAAATTAATCTGCTTAGGTTGAGATAGTAGTTGAAGATTCATAAATTTGGTTAAAAATTCATTTCTTTAGTCCAAAATTTTACGATCTTAATGAAATTTCGTTTTTCTGGCCAACATTTTTTTAAATGAAAATTTAAGTATTACATTTGTTGCGAAAACTATATCTTTGTTAGTTGAAAATTCAACTATTTGGTCCAAATATATATTTTTGTCAGAAAAATAATCCTCTTGGTTGAAAATTGATCTATTTGGTTGAAAATTAATTTATGTATTTTGTTGAAAATTTTTTCTTTTTGTAAGAGAATCCATTTTTTCAATAAATGCAACTGTTTGGTTGAAAATTAATCTGTTTTAGTTGAGAATTCACGTATTCTGTTGAAAATTTGTCGTTTGTGGTTAAATTCAAGTGTTTTTTATTTAAAATTAAAGTCTTTTTTGTGAAAATATCTACTATTAAATTTTTTGTTGAAAATTAATCTTCTTAGGTTGAAAAATCAGCTCCTTCGTTAACAGTTGAACTACTTTCTCAAAAAATTTGATGTATAAAGATTCATAATTTTAGTTGACAAATCATCTAATTGGTTGAAAATTTAATTGTTTTGTACAAAGCTCATCTTTCTGACTTGAAAATTCAACACTTTGGATGATTTTTTTTTGTCTGAAAAATCTTTCTTGGATTTCTTGGTTGAAATATTAACTATCACATTTTTTCAGAATTGATTGGCTTTGTCGACTCTTTAGATCAGATTACAGATTAGACCATTCAAAAGTTAAACTTCAAAACTTTATTAAGTTCAAAAAAAAGATATGTAAAATTAAATAATATCAAATTAGAAAACTTAAAAATTGCACGTCATAATCGATCATAATAAAACAATAAACAATTTCAAAACAATTTTGAATTTAAAGTATTTTAAACTAACAATCTACCATTAGTTATTCGATGTTAATAACTTTCAAACTTGTATGAATTACAAGTAAGTTATAATTCAATTTATAATAATTGCAAAGGCACCAGATAAAAAGCTACACAAATACAATCGGTGAACGGGAGGGAAGAAATCGGAAAATTGGGAAATATAATGTTTCAGAATATTTGTGAATATCCAGGAATACTTTGGAATATGTGGGAATATGTAGGAATATAAGGGAATATTTGGAAATGTAAAGAATATCTGTGAATATTGATACGAATATATGGAAATATTTAGTGAGTATACCAGGAATATCAGAGTGGTCGACGACTAGTTTTAAACGGCGAAAGTGCAGAAACTTGTAAAATTAAACAATTGTAATTTTAGGGCCTTGAAAAATGAAACCTGTTTAGAATTAAACATTGAACACTGCGTCATTTTTGATAAAAATTAAAAAATGTATAACTTCATGGAATATCTCTCGTTTTTTATTCTAAACCTTTAACACTGAATTATGCAAAAACCCTTTCAAATTGAATAATTAAAAATTTTAAGCATTTAAAATTGAACAATTTGGAAGTTTATAATTTAAAAGTGGCTAAAAGTGATTGCACATGTTCTTCCAATAAAAAATGGAGAATTTCCCGGTCAAAAATATATTCTCTCTCACTTTTTGGTTTTTCCATCTGTAGAGAAAGTTCTTTTTCTATTTTACCTAGCATTAATCATTGAAGGGTAGCAGTACAAAACTAGATGAACAAGAATTTGAGAATTTTTTAGGAGAGCGAAAAATAGCTCTTGAAAATTAAAATCACTATTTAAAAATTAAACAAAAGTCCACTCCCAAGCTGAAGCCTTCCTAGATTGAGACCAAAAAAGTTAATTAAGAAAAAGCTATCCAGGTTTCAGAAGATGGGTGTCAAAGTTGACAATCTCAGAGTGGCACTAATATAACACTCGAGGAGTCTCATCGGTTCTGGATTGCGATACAAAATTCAATTTTCAGTTATAATAAAATAAAAAAATATGATTCCGAGATATTATGTATCTGAATAGAGATTTTTTGTAAGAATAAAAACTGGCTCACGAGGTATTAGGATCCTGAATAAGAATATAAAATTTTTGATCCAGAAAAATGAACCTGTTCCGAGAAAATCAAAATTAAGGATCGCATTATCAAAGCATGACAAATATTTTTTTGCACAAAAATCCGAAAAAAAAAGAAAATATTTCTTTTCAATATGAGATAATAATTTTAAGAAATGTCAATACTAAAAGGGTGAAAAAATTATTACTATCTTGAAAGTTTAACTACAATTTTTTTAAAAATTATTGTATAAAAAAATGAAAAATCCGTTCAACACAATGTTTACTTGATAGTTTGAGAATTTTCTATGCAAGAAACCCATTTTCGAAACAAATTGTGGTTATCTACTATTTATGCACTGCCACCCTTCAATTCTAGTCAGCAAACATTTTTAAAAAATCATTTTAGAAGAATTTGATTGTTTGTACGACAATAAATTTATGATCATTTTCGAGTTTTATATTCATTTTTCAAACAATTCATATTGCTTCGAATAAAAACCGCCTTTTTCAGCGCAAAATGTCGAACGCATTCAAAATACTAGAATATACGAATTCAAAAATTGAAAAAATGTTAACGTTATTAACGGTTAAAATTAGAGGTTATAGTAGCAGCGCAATCTCAGTACCCTCAGTACGCTAGTTTATTATGTTTATAATTTGATTTTCTGCACACTGCATCGCTATAAATTGAATTTAAAATATTTGAAATCAACACTTTCAAATCATAGCGGTTCAAAATGATCAGAAACAGTTTGTAATCAGTAAACACTCACAGGTGACGAAATTTATCCGCTTTTGGCTGCAGAAAATTTCTCTTGATTTTCCTCCAAAGGAAAGACACAAAAAACACAAAAATAGTACTAAAAACATACAATGAATACTTCCAAATACTTCTATTCACTAAAGATTATGTAAAAAATTCGCGCCGACGGAAATGGCGGCAGCATCAGCAGTCAGCACCACATCAGCAGCGCACTCTGGCATGAAATGAAACCAAAACAGTGAAACAGTCGAGCACGAGCCGAAGATGGCGACGATGGCGACGCGGCGCGAGTTGTGGAAAATGTGAAATTTAAAAAACCATGTCGTTAAGTGTTCGCGAGTGTTTCTGTGATCCACATTGAGTTAGTGTAAATGTAGAATGTCAGAACCGAAACGGGTTCCTCTGCAAACCCTGGAGTTTGCAAACGCCGCGAAGAAGGATAAGGGCAAGCAGCTTCTGCCCTCCCATCGCTTTACTTTGACCCTGCTGGAATCTAATGAAAAGACATGTCCCGAGTTCGACTACGCTCAACTTCTCAAAGCTGCCGAGGTTAGTAAAATTAGAGAAAATTTTCTCCACCCCAAAAAAAGCCTCCAATTTCTCTGGCTCCAATTTCTCTTACTCCCGCCTCGCCGTTTTCCATGACCGGCCACTCGTTCACTTTTCTCTAAAGAATCGGAAACTAGCCCTGCTGGTGGGCAGTTTCGTAATTTTTTCCGATTGCGAGGTTCCCAAGGCGTCGGCTTCATGTTGTTGCCGACGACCGCTCGCCACGTGAATTTTACACGCATTGCGACTCGTGCTAGATCATCGCCAGGGGCAAACTTTGCGATTTTCCCCATTTTTTCCTAACGTCTTGTGTTTTCTCGAGATTTTCCACCGGGATATCGAGGCTGCCTTTCCAATCTCGTTCGTGTGCCATACGGAGAAGACGGAGTAGACCATACGCACTGTCACGTTGCGGTAGGTTCCAAGATCCTAGATAACCTGCCGGGCGTACTTTATATCCAATTCCTTCGAATGCATTTCATCTTTCTAATGTCCATTTCTGTTTCGAATTTTGATGTTCATCAAAATCCAACTCAGGGAGAAGTGAATTCCATTCCATGTCCATTCGCGGAATCCCGCGAAATTTATTACCCCAGGAAGGTTATGGGCTCTGCGCTTCTCATGAAATCGAGGTCCAATTTCACCGCAAAAGTTTTTTGTCTGCTGAAACCAACGTCCCATCGTTGCCATTATGCCTTTCTTTTTCATTCGAAGGACAAAGATCCGCGTGTGGAAACGTTAACAGCGACATGTTCGCGCTTCGCGCATGTTACAAGCATGTCCAATGTGTTGGCGTTGGTTCCGAGCTTTTGAAAAATTGCTTATCTTTTTATGAATTAATTTTGCAGTTTAAAGTTACCCAAGCAATTTGAATCAGTTAAAAAATTCTACTTGATAACATTAATGGATGTGAAATATGTCGCGAGTGGATTTCTCATTTTCCACTTTCTCGCCTCGGTTTTCATGATCAGATCGGTTTACGAGAATTCCGTTCTTTTTTTGGCAGCGGCTTCTCCGCTCCTTTAATAGGATTCTGAATCTAATCAAAGGGGAGACCGTTTAGAATTTAGATTGCAAAACCTCTAAACAAAAAAAGTAGCTGCATACATCAGATTCGTCCCTTATATTTTCTTGGACGCATCTTTACCGATAGATATTGATCCCTGTCGTCAGCTTCCTTTTTTTTCACAACTCGTTCTTGTCTGGAGCTTTGTGTACGTGCTTGATATCACGCTCAGCATTAGCATATGTTTGTGCAAGTCGTTTTCTGTTTGGGATACATTTGAGGAAAATTAGTGCAGTTGTCCGAGAGGTGGTTTTCTTGATTTGTATGTATTTTAATTAATTTTTATACATCAGGTGTTATCTTTCTGACGACCTGCTACAACTGGTATCAGGCGAACAGAAGAGGGGAGAATGAGAGCTCTAGGTAGAAGTTGGCTGTTAGCTCAAAGTTGTGGGACTAAATCGCATTTCTCGATTGCCATTCGTGCATAGTGTCGCGCAAAATCGTCCATGCTCGTGCGCTCCTGGTGCTGGTGGCTACTTTGCGTACCCTTTGGACGATTAAGTTGATCCTCCCTGACCTCCCCCAGGTTTCCCCACACCCCAAGCGTTCTTGACTGCCCTATGATCACACCCAACCCATCAGTCGCGGCCCACCTTTGCGTCCCGCTTGCGGTCTGATCTTCATGTTCGTGCAGTGAACTGATGTCTCAGAACAATTACTACAAATTGATTATTTAGGTGTAATCAGAGAAATTATTAATATAAGGTGTTACAGATTTTCATGCATTTTTTTCGATCTTTTTTATTTAAACTAGAAAACAAACACCCGCGCGATTTTTTTTTGTTCAGGATAGCCGTAGGTCAGGGAAAATCTGGCAATCAGGCAAAAGTCAGGGATTTTGAAAAAAAATCGTGCAAAAGTCAGAGAATTCTTATAAGAGGCACTTTAAATAACCGCCAAGGATAATAAATTATTTTTTTTTCAAATTGTTTTATTCCGTTTATAAAAGATTCTGTGTGAAAAATGTTACAGGACTAAGAAAAATAATCTTCTTGGTTTGAAATTTCCTATTTTTTTGTCATAAAAAATTCTACTGTCTAGTTGAAAAATAACTTTTCGTTGAAAATTCATATTTTCGTGTTGAATATTCAACTTTTTTATTGAAATTTATTGAAATTTCTTTTTTCGGTGTTGATAATTCGTCTTTTTGTTGAACTTTTGGTTTTTGAGTTTTTCATTTGAAATAAAAATATTTTTTGATTGTAATATTTTGGGTGAATACTCTGTAAAAGTTTAACTACTTTGTTCAAAATTTATTTTTTGTTGAAGGTTCATCTGTTTGTTAAACAATGTATCTGTTTTGTTGAAGGTTCACCTGTTTGTTAAACAATGTATCTGTTTTGTTGAAGTCATTTTTTTCATTAAAATTAATTTTTTCAGTTGAAAATTCATATGTTTTTGGTAGAAAACTAATTTTCTTGGTTTGAAATTCACTCTCTTTTGGTCAAAAATGCCACTGTTTAGTTAAAAATGAACTTTTTTGTTGAAAAATCGTATTTTCGGGTTAAAAATTCCAATTTTGTACTGAAAGTTCGTCTTTTGTTTGGAAAATTCATCATTTTAGTGGAAAATTCATCTCCTTGGTTGAAAATTAGACTATTTTATTTTTAAAACAAATTTAATATTAATTTATCACTTAAAACCTAATTTTTCCGTTTTTTGTTAAAAATTTATATTTTTTACTTGAGAATTCAGCTATTTGTCTGAAAGTGCATGTATTTTGTTGAAAATTCGCATTGTTTGGTAGAAAATTAATCTTCTTAGTAAAAAATTCGTATTTGGTTTTAAAATTGATCTCTTTTTGTAGAAATGTTTTCTTTTTTGTTTGAAATGTTAACTATTTTATTGAAAATTCCGCTCTGTTTGAAAATTGAACAATTTTGTTAAAAACTCATCTTTTTTGGTCGAGAATTCAACTGTTTTGTTGAAAATTCGTCCCTTTGGATTAAAAATTCCTCTTTTGTGGTAGAAAAGTATTCTTTCTTGGTTGAAGTGAAGAAATAAATTTGAAATAATTATTATAATTCCGTTTATTAAAGATTATATGTTAAGAATGTTATAATATTATTCAAATATTTTTAATATTATTTGAAATTTTCTTTTCTTAAAGCATCGATTCCTAATATAAAACGCGAACAAAACCAAAAATTGTTAATTCATTGACTCTGAATGATAATCTGAAGAATAATTATAATCTGAAAAGTAAAGGGACCCAAAAATCCGTCCCGTTTTTGTGCCCCACGTAGTTTTTGAAGGAGAGAACCTAAATTGATGCAACAAAGCTCAAAATAATCATCATTGCATGCTTTAACCGGGTTGGTAATAAGTTTACCCTTTCAATCTTCTTTAACACTGGAAAGTTGAAAAACTACCCCTAATTGGGTGTGAAAAGTACTTCATGCATAAGAACGTGATTGAAATAGCTTTTAACTATGCTTTTTATGTAGGTGCGATTGCGTTGTTATATTAACGTGTAGTCTCTACGTCGATTCTTCTTACATAGCACCATTTCAACCCCTGAAAACCCGAAAACTACCCCTAGCAGGAGGTGGAATGTGCACTGGTACTATAAAAATCGGTAGAATAGTTTTCAATAGTTTTTCATCAAACAGTATAACATGTACCTCAATTATACTTACTCAGTGACGCTTCTACTCACTTAGCACCATCTCAAGTCATACAACTCGAAAAACTACTATCAGGGGGTAGAAAGTACTTCATGACAAAGAACGAGGATAAAATATTTTTTCTTTTTTTTTTTCTATAGATACGGTCACGCTAGTGCCAGTGTATAATAACTTAGTCAATTATTCTTACTTAGCACCATCTTAACCCCCATTGTTAATAGTGTTGAAAGGGTAAACTAATGATTAACCCGGTTACAGCATGCGTCGCCTATTATTTTGAGCATTGTTGCGTCAATTTATGTTCTTTCCTTCAAAAGCTACATTGGGCGCAAAAAAGGGGCGGATTTTCGGCTTATTTTGGGGTACCAAAGAATTTTCCGACGAAAAACAACAATGTAGCCTAAAATTATTTTAAAAAATGTGAACTTTGTTTGAAGTCTGATGATTTTTAAGTGCAAAATTCATGGAAATTAAAAAAAAAGCAAGAAATCTAGATGGTGATTTTTGTTTAAAAATGCTAATTGAGAAAATACGATAAAAACGCTCATTGCTTATTGCAACAAATTTTAGAAGAGAAACTAATCGTAAATAATGAAAAAATAGTTGAGGTCATAATTCTTTATTTAATTGTAATTATTTGCTTATGTGTGTTTTTTTCTTTTTTTTTGGCCAAAGTCGTAATTTTCCATTCAATTTTAGTTTACAAAAGCTTATTCAATTCCTTGAAAGCATCATTAAAATGTTGTTCGTCACGTTTTTGTTAACTATTATTCAGAAAATTATTTAAATAAAAAAGTAACAAATAAAAAAAATTGTACTTATTATTTAAAAATAAAATAATTTTCATAACAACGTGACTAATAGAATTGTAAAGAACCTTTCTAAGAGTAGAATGAGCTTTTTTAAATTAAAATTGAATAAAAGTTACTACTTTTGTCTAAAGCGGAAGAAAAAAACATTACGACCTTAACCATATATTTTTATTATTTACGCATAGGTTCCTCTTCTAAAATTTGTTACAATAATTCAATGGGCCTTTTTTTCAATTTTGTAAATCAAGGTAAAGATTGGGTAATTTTGAAGTTGAGTATACACATAGAACATCTTTAAACGGGATTATTTGTAGATATTATTTTTAAACAACATTCAAATCTAAGATATAAAACAAGTTCAAGTGATGAAAAGCCAATCAGGTTTTTAAGATCTATGATTGCGAGATTTCGAGATTAACGTTGCACCACTTTTTAGACTCAAAGTTGATTTTTATATTGTCAAGAGGATAGGTAGTCCTCAAACTGTCAATTTATTTCTATTTTTTAGTTTGTAACAGTTATTGTAAATCATATACTGGCACCCTTTTTTTCTTTTTTGCTACTTTTTTGCCCTAAATAACTTTCTTTAATTCTTTCTATAGTATTTGAGTGAAAAAATTGAATATATTAACAAATTCCGATTTTATTTTGTTCTTCATTAAAATTAAGTAAATAGTCGGGAATCGTAATTCATAGTTTGCAGGGTTCACATTCTTTTCTCGATTAACATACTTGTTTCCTTCTTGAAGAAATTGATGTTCTAAGACCGATAAGAGCTTAATCATATAAATGTCTTCGAATTTAAAGAAGAAAAATGTTTTTTTTTTTCTAAACCTGTTTTGGCTTGCAACAAAAAAAATTGTACTCTACAAAATATATAAAAAGTTTATTTTCTTAAGTCATATTCTTAAAGTTTAAGAAGTCAGATTTGATTGAATAATTTTATAATTAATAAGTGAAAAGTTAAAAATGTGGGGAAGACCTCTCTACAGTTAAGCATGGTTTTACTTTCGAAGTTTCCTCGTCCAATCAGTTTTGTAAGATTTTCGCTATTCGTTTGGAAAATCTGGCATATCTTAGGTTTATTTTTAAAGGATGCGAACCACTTTTAAAGTAAAATTTCATTTTATAACATTTCCTTTCTAAATGTTTTAAAACTTCATTTGTATCCTTGTATATTGAAGTATCGCTTTAATGGTTTTAGATTTCGAATACAGGTTCTGGTTTTCACTTGCAGCCACGCATATTTGCTTTGTTTTCCTTGTCGACACATGCTTCTTTATCAGTTCCAGTTTTAATTTAATTTGCATTATAAGAAAGTATAACAATTTTTCAAGAAATTTAAAGCTCGTATCGCATATTTAATGTTTTTTACATGTACGAGCGAAAAAAGTGTAATATTCTTGTTTAGATTTTTAATTACTATAATACATATAATATCTTTCTGCAGAGAAAAAGGGGGAAAGAGTCTAAGAGAAAAGATGAAAACACCACAAATGGAGGATTGGATCCTTACGACGATGATGATGAGGACAAACTCAAAGAAATGGCTAAAAAATTCGAAGCCAAATATGTAAGAATTCATTACTAAAAAAGTCAGCTCTATAAGTTACCAAGTTTCTTAACATTTAAACACAAAAACTTCGTTATAGGGGAATGCAACCTCGGGAAAGAAAAGCCATAAATTTCAAGGTTATCCGGATTTGGGAGCAGGTTACGATGAAAATGATTCCTTCATCGATAACACGGATGCCGTGAGTAACAATTTTCTTTCTCGTTAGCAATTTCTGATATTTTAGAAGTATCATATAATTTCTCATAATTACATACAGTACGACGAGATCGTACCCGATGAGGTGACTACAGCCCACGGGGGCTTTTACATCAATAGCGGTGCCCTCGAATTCAAGTCTGCCAATAACAACAATATCAATAACATTAATAATGATAACGATGATGAAGATGAAAGCAGTAAGTCGGACGAAGAAGAAGATGAATCTCCCAAGCGATTGGATAAACGCATTCTTAGTTCTTCCGAGGATGAAGAAGCAGAAGAAATCGTCAGAGATCATCCTGCAAAAGTAATGGAAAACAGTTAAATTTAACTTCTATCATTAGATTAGATACGGATTTTTTTTTTACGGAAATCATTGTAATTAAGAAGTATCACTGGTCGTGTGTACTTAGAATATTGAGAGTGACTCTTTTATTCCGATCATGCCATCCACAGAAGCCGAAGATGGAAGAGACTGTAGAGAAGAAACCTAATAACGAATCTGTGATTAGAAAAAAGAAGAAACCAATTACTCAGCCTGAAGAACCACAACAAAATCATTGTCCGCAAATCAACAAAGATGAGACTCTCAACAAAAACTCTGAGCTCAAAGTCGAAACTTCGGAAAATGGAAACAACATAGGTAATATTCAATCTCTTATTAAAACAATAAATACACAAATGTGCATTTTTACGGTGACGACTGGTCCTGCATTTTTTTTAGTTTTTGAATAATTCAGTATTGAAGGCTTACAACGAGGGAAGTTGACCACTCGATTTTTGAGTGTACACCAGATTTTAAGATTTGAAAGATTTCGAGAGATTTGACAAAGATTTCAAACTTTCAAAAGATTCCAAAATAATTCAGAAGATCTAACAATTTTGCAGACGTTCTAATAGATTTCCAAAAAATTTCAAAATTCTAAAACATTTCAGAAAATTTTAAAAATTTCGCAAAGATTTCAAAGGGATTCTTGAGAATTCAATTCTTTTTTTGAAATTTGATGGGCTTTGTTTAGTTGAAAATAAATTTTTTCAACTGTAAATTTAACTGTTCCATTTTTTTTTAATTGATCGTTTTGAGCTCAAAATTACTAAGATTTGACAAATATTACTAAGCTTTAACAAAGCTCAATGATTCCGTGAATCAGGGTGGTCGCTAAACCGGGAAGAGACCGAGAATTTCTTTATACCAGTAAAAACCAGGAAAAAACAGTGAATTTATTTTTGACCGGGACTTTTACAAATTTTTAGATGAATCTGTCCTATCACATGATTGATGTAATTTAAAATAAGTTTGATTTCAACTTTTTTTAAATGTTAAGTTCAACTGTTAACTTATTAAATTATGAAATCATTCAGTTTTAACTTTAAAAATTTTCCATTTTAGTTATTCATTTTAAAACGTACATTTTCAACTTAAAGAATTTTAAAATTCAGTTTTGAAGACTTACAAGAAGATGATCAGGGGGAGAATATTTTTAAATCTTATAAATTCCCAACTGAGATTTCATTGGATGATTTTTAACTTGTTAAACTATTCTTTGCCAAGTAGAAGAAAATTGAATTTTCAACAGTTTAAAATGTTTTTTTCAATTGTCTTCAATTTTCAACTGTTAAAAACTCAATTTGCTTCAATTTTCAACTGCTGAAAATTCAAGAAAAAAAATGATTTTTGTATTAAAAGAAAGTGTCAAAAATTTTTAATTTACATAATTTTACAGGAGAATTTAATAAACATTTCAGTCCAAGAAAAACATTTGAAAATGTCGATTTTTTCGTTAACGGGTTGCCATTGGCAAATAATGTTTTGCCAAATTAATAGTAATTCAATTGACTCCCAGATAGGGAATTTATAAGATTTAAAAAAAATCACAAATCCGATGATCTTTTTGTTCGAGGATGAAAAATGGAACAATAATTGATTTTACAATATAATTCTAAAATTAAACAATTTACAAATTTTAATGTTAAAAATGGAACTTATTCAATTCGATAGCCTTAGTAGTCAAACAACTGTAAATGTCAGATTTAAACTTTATAAAATATATACAATTTTAAAATAACTTCGAATTAATAGATTCATATTTAAACGCTTTTATTCATTTTGAAGTCCTATCCAAATATTGTTTCAGTGTAAAATATCTCATCTTTAACCCATTTAATTTGAAATTTTTTAATTAAAAAAAAGATCGATTTTGTAATGTTTAAAAATATTTGACTGTTCATTTAAAATGAGCAATTATAAATTAAATATCAAAAATTAAATTATTTGAAGTAGTCTTGAATCGTTCAAATTTCAGAGTGTTAATTCAGAGTTTGAAAGTGACAATTTTAATTATTCCACTTTTAATTTTTAAGTGAAATTGTTAAATTTGATATCTAAATAACAATGGAACAATTATTGATGTAAAACAACTTGAAATTAAAATAATTCAACCTCTAATTTAAAAAGTGTTGATATAAAAAAATGTTTCAGTTTAGATAAGTTTAATATCTAAAGTTGGGCAATTTAATGTCATTAATTAAAAATAATTTAAGTTCAAATTGTTAAAAGCGTTGTTTTTATTTGTGAAAAAAGTTTTAGCTATAAGAGTTCGAATTTTGTTTATACTATCAATGACCTTGAAAAATTGTGGCAAACCGTGAAATGACTGAGAATTTTTCACCTCTATTAAAATGGCCATCCTGGTGAAGGCTTATACACTAGATGTTAAGAAAGATTTAGATTTAGTATTAATTTTGCGAATGATGCTGAATAATTTGTAATTTTCTCAGACGATTTGGAGGAGAAAAAGAAGCAGGGAAAACAAAATGAAGTACCGCGAGCGAAGACAGTATTGGAGAAGAAATTTGATATCAAAAGGTTTGAGAAGAAAGTGACGAGTAATGGCTACGATACGAAAAAGGTGGAAGTCAAGAAAGTCGTTGATGTGGAGAAGGATAGTAAAATCGATGATGCAATTGAAAGTGTAGTTAACGCATCGAGGGTGGATATAGATGAGTCGAGTCGAGAAACTTCGGATTCAGGAAAATCTCGAGGTGCACCAGGGACTGAGTCTGATTGTGAGGAGCTAGATAAACAAGAATGTCCTTTGCCAGATTGCCTTGAAGATGGAGTTAAAGAAATTTGTAATAATTTGAAGATTCTGGCGCGTACGGCGACGGGGAAAAGTAAATTTTTTACCCAAGACGTCAATTGTCAAGTTTTCAAGTAAGATTTAAAAAATACTCTCAGTTTATTTCATTTCAGTTTTATTCCTGACTATAGGGGTCATTCAAAAACTACGTCACACTGCCAGGAGTGGAGGGGTTAACAAGTTTTATTGCAGTTTGTAGCGGTGGGGGGGGGGCCGAACGGAGAATGTAAAATCACACATGGAAAATATAAATGTGAATAACAATCTTTTAAAATGTTTGAAAAAACTAATATCAGTGATTTTATTTACAAGTATTTAAACTTCCCCTTTTTCTCGTTTTTTCGCTTAAATGCGAACTATTAATAGAACTATTTTTCATTGAACGTTAATTCTTTTTAAATCAAAAGTTTACTATTATATTTTTGGTTCGGAATTCACCTCTTTGGGTTAACAATTTTACTATTTGGCTAAAGATAGAACTGCTTTATTAAAAATTCATTTTATAAGTTAAAGAGATGACTCTTTGATTGAAAATTCAACTATTTTGTTGAAAAATCATTTTTTGCGTTGAAAATTAATTTTTCCTAATTGAAAATTCCACTAAACATTATATTAATGATTAAAAATTGTTCGTTTTCAAAAGAAAATGCAACAATTTAATTGGAAATTTATGTATTTTATTGTAAATTCGTCTTTTTGGGTAGGAAAATAATCTTCTTGATTGAAAATGCAATTCCTTTGTTGAAATTTGATGTCTTTGTTTAATTGAAAATACATTTTTTCAACTGTAACTTTAACTTCCATTTTTTGTTGAAAATTGATCATTTTTATTTAAAAATTCAACTGCGTACTTGAAAATGAATATTTGTATTAAAAATTCAAGTGTTATTATATTATTATTATACCATTAAGCCTTTTCCCTTCCGGGGTAGGTGTGACTTGCTCGGTTGGAAAGTAGTGAAATAGGTATATAGGTATGAGGTAGACAATTCATTTTTCGGACTTGAAAATGCAACTGTTTGGTTAAAAATTAATCATTTTCGGTTAATGATTCGACTTTGTTGAAATATCAACTATGTAGTATATTTTTAATTTATAATTAATCTAATTCAACTACATTGTTCAAAGTCTTGCTTCTTGGTTAAAAATTAATTTTTTTCGATGATTCATTATTTTAGGTGACAATATTATAATATTTTTCTATTTGGTTGAAAACTCGCCCCTTTCGATTGCAAGTTCAACTATTTGGTTGTAAATCCAACTTTTTGTTTAATTAATTTTATTGTTATTGAAAATTAATATTTGTAGGTAGAATATTCAACTGCTTGATTAAAAATTCGTCTCTTTTTATTGCAAGTTTAAATATTCGGTTGTTAATGCATCTCTTTGGTCTAAAATTAATTTTGTTTGTTTTAAATCAACCTATTGTGTTGAAAATTCGTTTTTTCGGGTTTAAAAGTCAACTTTTTTCTGATTAATTTTACTTTTTAACTTGAAAACTCAACTCTTTCGCTTACAATTTGTCTCTTTTTATAGAAAATTAATTTTTTTTTTTTTTGGTTGAAGCTTAAACTACTTTGTTGAACATGCAAAATATTTCCATATATTAATTTTATTTAAAAGAATTTATTCCCCTATTTTTGCGAAGAGTCAACCTATTTTCCCTTTTTTGAGAGCTAGCATTTTGGACTGTGGGGCATGTAAAAATATTATTTTTTGTTTTATTTTACACGTTTATCAGTTAAATCGAAGACATAATTTTACCCTAAAATGGAGGGGAGTGCGGGGTGGAAAAAATGTTCAAAATAACGTAATGTAGTTTTTGAATGGTCCCATATTTGTATTTTAATCACTAAATATTGATCTCTAATTAAATTTTAGGTTGGAATCTAAACTCCGATTGATGAATGCTAATAATATAAGGCTGCAAACTTATAGACATTTGGCACATTATTTGCCTTGTACTAAAACCACTCTTATTAATCGGGCTAAAAAGTTGCATACACAGCATCAAGACCGCAACGTCAAGTCCCAATTAGAAAAGTAAGATATTGTGATAATTAATAGTTTCAACAATTATTTTGAAAATGCATGGTGTCGGTGGTAGTTTCAAAACTTCCAGTGTTCATAAAGTTTGATATTTCAGACTGAAGGCGATCATTGACAGCGTCATGCCTATAGCAGAGGAAAAATACAAGAAGGAGTGTCAAAGGATAGAAGAAAAGTAAGTTTTTACGAGAATATTTTTTTGTATTACATATTTGGCATCTAATAATGCAACTGAAAAGGACCGTTTTAATTAAGAGGGCAAATGCCAACATCTGAAACTATATTTTTATTTCTCAGCCCTCAATTGTACTGGGAGATTTATCGGTACGATTGGTAAGGTGCCCCAAAGAGAAAGTCCTTTTTTCTAATCATTATAGTCTTGTTGTTTTATTATAATAAATTTGTCTACTATACCTCCTATTGTCGTCTCGCGATTCTAATATTTTTTGCCTACCTTTCACTTGTTGATCTTCGTTCACGCTTATATTCACATTTGTTTTGCTCGCCAAATGAAAACGCCGGAAAATTGTGTCACGTAATATGGACGCAGGTTGTTTACTCTACCTAGAAAACCTGGAATTGTCAGGGAGTTTTTATACACGGAAAAACCTACAAATGTCAGGCAATTTTTCGAGAGCGTGCTTTTTTTTAATTTCAAATATAAAATTTAATAAAAATGATTCTCTATTTGTAAAAGTAGCTTTATATTACCATATTTAACGATTTTGTTAAAAATTCGTTCCTCTTTAGTTTGAAATTTTTTTTTGACTGAAAATTTCTTTATTTTTGGTTGAAAATTGATCATTTTCAGTTGAAAATTTAAGTACCTGGTAGAAAATTCATGTATTTTGTTGAAAATTTGTTCTTTTTGTTGGATAATTAATCTTGCTTGAAAATTACCCTTCTTGGTTGAAAAATCATATTCTTGCTTGAAAATGCAACAGTTTGTTTGCAATTTTTTCTCAGCCTTGACTAAATACTGTTAGTTGAAAATTCAACTCATGTTTAAAATTCGTATTTTTTGGTTAAGTGCAACGGGTTTTGATTAAAGATTAAAGTCTTGTTTGGTTGAAATATCATCTACTACATTTCCGTTAAGAAATCATCTTTTTTGGAATGAAAATTTAATTGGTTGAAAGTTGAACTCTTTTGTTAAAAATAAATTTTTTTGTTGAAAATTCATCTCTTTCGTTGAAAAATGAGCTCTTTTATTGAAATTTCGTTTTTTCTTTGGCGAAAATTCATTTTTTTTTTTTTCAGAAAATTTGACTATTTTATTGAAAGTTTAAATTTGTTTTGTTGAAAATTAATTAATTTAAACTGTAAATGTACCTATTTCAGTTAAATATTCCATCATTTTAGTCATAAAATTCCTCTCTTCGGTTGAAAATTAATTTTTTAACTAACAATTTAACTTTTGAATCTTTCGTAGAAACATTGTATTTTTCAGATGAATATTCGTCTCTTTTGGTAGAAATTAATTTTTGTTGTTGTAAATTAGTATTTGTTGAAAAATCAATTATTCTAGTTAAAGATTCATCATTTTGGTTGAAATTTATCTTTTTGGTTTAAAATTGAACTATTTCAGTTGTAGATTCATCATTTTAGTTGAAAATTCATCACTTTGTTTCTAAATAATAACTATTTTTCAAATTTATTTTTCTTCTTAAATTGAAAATGTAACTATTCCAATAGAATATTCCATCATTTTAGTTGAAAATTTATCTCTTTGTGTGAACATTAATTTTTGTAACTAAAAATTTGACTATTCAATTTTTTGTTAACAATTAATCTTTTTTAGTTGAAAATTCAACTATTTTGTTAAAAAATCAAGCTTTTTGTAGAAAAATAATCTCCTTGGTTTAAAATTCAACAATTTTAGTTGAAGATTCATCATTTTTTAGTTGAAAATTCATCTTTTTGGTTTAAAATTCAACCATTCCAGTTGTAGATTCATCATTTTTAGTTAAAAAGTCATCACTTTGTTTCTAAATAATAATAACTATATTTTTTCTTAAATTAAAAATGTATCTATAGTTGAGGCAATGAAGGATTTTAAAAAATCCGGAAAAGTAGAATTTTTATTTCACATATACGTTGGGGATGGCTTTATAAAGATTCTGTAAAATGTCCCCAATCATATGTGTACGGTAACGGCTGCCATGTTGGAAAGTGTTAAACAATAACATGTTTTTCAAAATGACTCGAGAATGGTTGATTCTAGGCCAAATATGGTTGTGATCAAAAATGTTCACAATTTTATAGTGCACAAAAAAGGTTCGAAATGTTGTACACGTATTATCAACGGCTACGCTATAAAATTGGAATAACTGTACAATGGGGTTGTTGCATATTTTCAAATATTTTTTTTTCCTAGTAAAATTAAAGGAACACCAAAAAAAGAATGTAACTATGAAAACAAAGTTTTTTTCAATTAAGTTTATATATTTTTTTTAATGTTTAAAAAGTTTACTTTTTGAATTTTTGCGGGAAGTAGTTTGCAGGAAGTACTTCATTCTGATTAGCGTGGTTGTCCGGTTGGTGACGGATATAATATGGCCGCTAGCGATTAAATGTGTAAACAGTAAATATAACCTAATGTAAAAGTGTTTCAAAAGTAAAGAAAGGGCGGAAAGGGCCTAAAAGATTTTTTAAATGCCTGGAATTTCACTAAAACCCGGCTTTATAAAGTGTGACAGTGCGAAAAGTTTGAATGAAACTTGGTATCTTTACCGGTTCTTTCAACGGCTTCTGCCCATTTCTTTTTCATTTCTGTGCCCATAGCAGGCAACCTTATAAATATTTGGTTTGGATTATTTTTGCTATTGCAGTTGCAATCAGGTACAAAACATTTTTTCAAAGGCTGCCAGTATTATACATAATTGTGAAATGTATCTGTTCCGAATATATGATTGATTAAAATTTGAGGTTATCTTTGGAAACATCTCATTCTCACGCACTTGACTGATATTATTCATGACTATCTTTATCTAAGTTTTATATTTCAAGCAAAAGTGTATTTTTTCAGTGAGATTTGGTTACGACTGGCTGCTGCTTTTCTATAATTTTAAGTGAACAAATATCTCTATTGGAAATTATAAATTGAATTTTCGCAAGCTGTCGGCTAGATACTTCGTTAGTCAATGTATCATTATGCTGATTGATTACGCGCTATTTCGGAAGTGACGTTTCAAGGTCACAGAGTTTTTAAATAGGGATTTTGATACTTTTCTTAAAAAAATTTGTATCTCGACAATGAAGTATTCAAAAAATTTTTTAAATGCGCTAAAATTTTCAGAATATTATGCAGTATTTAAAAAATATATTACCTAAAATTCATGCAACGACCCCATTGTGCGATTTCTGAACAAATAAAATAAAAGCTGAAAATATCCTGGAAAGAACTTCGGAAATAGATCAGCCGATTTGTACTGGAGTAAGTGCATGTTCCCGTTTGAAAAAAAATGACCAACTCATTTGCAATAAAAATTATCAGTATAAAATGAGCTCAACTTCAGCGTACAATTTGATATGCTTAAGTGAATGCTTTTGAGATGAAACTTCTTTCAATTGTTCCTTCATACTTGTACAATATATTTCCCAATTTTTAGGTCAAAATAATAATATTCAAGGCTTTTTTTAAAGCATTAAAGAAATACATTTCAAAATTGAACCTATGTTGCAGGTAGCGGTGGTGATTATGAGTCCTAATGACAGCAATGGGAGCGGGGACCAGAACGGCTACCTTGGTCTGTTATATTGTTGGGAAAAGTAAGCAAAAAGAATTTCTAAGGATTCAATATAATAGACTGAGATAGCCGTTCTCGCCCCCGCTCCCATTGTTGCCATTAGGACTCATAATCACCGCTGCTGCCTGCATCATAGGTTTAATTTTGAACTTTACTTGTTTGATGCTTTTATTTTATTTGTTCAGAAATCGCACAATTGCACTGTTAATCAAATTTTATAGGGCAGTCGTTGATAATACGTCTACAACATCAGAACCTTTTTTGTGCACTATAAAAATATGAACATTTTTTAAGATAACCATATTTGACCTAGAATGAACCATTCTAAACTTATTTGGAAAACATGTTATTGTTTAACACTTTCCAAACATGATGGCCGTTGCCGTACACCTATGGTTGGGGACTTTTTACAGTATCTTTATAAATCCATCCCCAACGTATATGTGAAAAAAAATCTACTTCACCGTACTTTTTTTTTGAGTGAAATTTGTTCCCCGTTGACCGGACTACTATATTCCAATTGGGATCCGCTGCGCTGCAATGCGCCATCTATTTTCAATGCGGAAAAAATGTGAACTCGCGAAACCAGGTAGAATTTTTAAGATACATTTTAATTTGTGTTTAAAGACAATTTTGTTATTGTTTTGCATAGTTTAAAGCGAATAGCGATTGAAACCAATTAAGATTTATCGGAAACTAAGTGTTACATGCGGAATTTTCATCGTATACAGCGAAAAACACGTTTTATGTTAAAACTATTTTTGTCGAAAAACAATTATTTTAGTATGTTATATAAGTTTGAATAGATTACACGGTTTAATTGACTTATCTTAACATAAAAATGAATTTGAAATACATTTTTCATCAATTGATACATGAAATATTTACTATCTAAACATTGTAATCTAAAAGTTAGGTTAGAATTCGTATTTCATTTGTGAACGTCTATAATTCATATTTTTGCATATTTTGAATAAATTTTTTTGCTATATGTATTAATTAAAGTTCATTATAGCTTATAGTATATTGAAATTTACATGACATAATAAAATAATTATTTTCTTTCTTATTTTTTTGTATTCACTAATTGTTTGAAACTAATCAAAACAATGGTAAAATTGTTTTTAAGCACAAATTAAAATGTTATTTAAAAATGCTATACCTGATTTTGCGAGTTCGCGACACTAGCGCACACAAGATTTCAAATCCCAATAGAATATTCCATCATTTTAGTTGGAAATTCATCTCTTTGGGTGAACATTAATGTTTTAACTAAAAATTTGACTATTCAGTTTTTGGTTAAAAATTAATCTTTTTTAGTTGAAAATTCAACTATTTTGTTGAAAATTCGTATTTTTTGTAGAAAAATAATCTTCTTGGTTTAAAATTCAACAGCTCCAGTTAAAGATTCATCATTTTAATTTAAAAATTCCTCTTTTTGTTTAAAAGTCAACTATTTCAGTTTAAGATTTATCATTATTTGTTGAAAATTTATCTTTTTTAGTTAAAAATTCAACTATTTCATTGAAAATCCATGTCTTTTGTTAAAAAATCGTATTTTTTGGTAGAAAATTAATCTTCTTGTTTGAAAATTCAAGTATTCCAATTAAATATTCATCATTTTAGTTGAAAATTCATCGTTTTAGTAGAATATAAAACTACTTAGAAGTTTAATTCTTTTGTTAAAAATTCTTCTTTAGTTTAAAATTCAACCATTTAGTTGACAAATTTGGTTGAGAATTCGTGTATTTTGTCGAAAAAACGTATTTTATGGGAGAAAATTAATCTTTTTCGTTTAATATTCAACAACTCCAATTAAAGATTCATCATTTTAGTTAAAAACTCGTTTATTTTGTTTAAAATTAAACTATTGCAGTTAACGATTCATCATTTTAGTTAAAAATTGATCTTTTCTGGTTGAAAATTTGTCTTTTTTAGTTCAAAATTTAACTATTTCTTTGAAATGTCATGCATTTGCTGAAAAATCGTATTTCAGCTAGAAAATTAAACTTCTTGTTTGAAAATTCATCTTCTTGGTTAAAAATTCAATTATTTTGTTAAAAATTCATATATCTTGTTGAAAATGCAATATATTTTTATTTGTAAAGTTAGGAATTTAAAGTGGTTTAAATTGGATTTAATATAGTACATATATTAATTAATTTAACTCAAATCTGCACTGAATTTGAAGCATAAGAAGGTAAAATAAAAATTTGTGTGAAGTATTATTTAAATTCATGGACTTCAGAGACAAATTCAAGAAATTATTAATTATGTTTTTAGTATTATTTAATTGTTTAATTAATATATGGTGCTAATGTATTTAAGAATATCTCGTGGTATAATTTGTCAAAGCTTTCTAAATAAAACATATTAATTGAATCCCTAGAAACGAAAAAAAAAAACATTATTTATAATAAACTCGCGAAACTGTATACATATTCCGAATCGATTGCTTTAAAAAATGATAAATATATATGAAAAATTATACCTGGAAAAAGCTTGAGATAATAAAAAAAAACTGGAATTGTTAAGAGATTTTTTCCAGAATTTGAGTAGATACCCTGAGACGACACCAAACATACATAAATATAAAAATAGTAAGGGTTCTCGCGGAAATTGATGTCATAAAGAAGGTGCGGGGCTTTTTATCATCAGCATTAGTGTTTTGGGTGTTTTGTTTCTCATCAGCGACATCCTTTATGTGAATTTAATGAGCTTGGATATAAAAGGCTCAATTCGGCGATTTTATTATTGAAATTGAAGTCGATGAAATAATTA
Organism: Andricus quercusramuli; assembly: GCA_932178445.1. Classification (NCBI taxonomy): domain Eukaryota; kingdom Metazoa; phylum Arthropoda; class Insecta; order Hymenoptera; family Cynipidae; genus Andricus; species Andricus quercusramuli. The sequence continues at coordinate 50,691 of CAKNXH010083916.1, forward strand.
TGTTTAATCGACAAATTCTGTCTGTTTGATTTTATTTATAACCATAGCATTTCATTAGTTTAAGTTCTAAGTTATCTAATTTCTTTCAGGGGCTTCCAATCGCCAACAAGAGATCCTTTGGCTGATAATGAAGGGGACGAAAATCCGATCAAAAACGGGGATAAAATTCCACGGCAGAAGTTTCCATGGAGCGATGAATCTAAGTAAGTTTTTCACTTTTTTTTACTGATTATTTACACTACTAGGAAACAAACTCACGAGCGATTTTTTTCACTGTATTTTAAAATTAAAATATATAATTAATATTAATACACAATTCTTGTATTTCGTAGTATCTACTAACTAAAATAAAAATGAAAAATAAAACAAGGCTAATATATTTTATAATTGATGAAAATTGCTACTTGACCATCAGAATTAACATATAATAACTGATTTCCGGTGCAAAAAGGTGAACATTCGCTATTATTGTACAAATATTGTAAATATATTTTCTAATATACTGTTTTTTTTTTGTTATCAATAGCAGTTTTAGACTAAAAACATTAAAATAACAAAAAATTGTTTAAAAACGTAAATCTTCATTTAAATCTAATTTTGTTTTTTTTTAAATAACCGATTTCCGATAAAAAGTTTAATATTACCTAAAATTGTTACAAAATTGTAAATATTCTTCGCAATTTGTAACGATTTTCGGTGAAAACCGTTAACTGACATGAGCTACATTTATATAACATTTTTTTATCTTATTTGAAATCTAATGATATTTTATAATGATTTTTGTTTGAAAATGCCAATTTTCGATATAAAACAACAACGTAACCTACAATTGCTTAAAAATTATGAATCTTCTTCGAAGTCTAATGATTTTTTAAATAAAAGTTTCAAAAAAAAATTTAAGATATAAAACGACTTTAAGGAATGAGAAGCCAATCAGTTTTTCAACAACAATGATTGCGAGATTTTCTTAACCTATCCTTACACCACTTTTTCTAGATAGCATATTTAATGTTTATACTTTAACAGAGTTAATTTCTAATTCAATTGTTAAATCAATTATTTTGCTTTTTAACAGAAATATTGTACGTGAAATAGCAGCATCCAGGAAGCATTATTTTAAGATTTCGAGACCGAGGAAAGAAAATGTTGAAAGTTTCGTCGCCTCATTTTTAGAGTCAAAAGTTCTGCCTCTGTGGCCTGCGGGTTGGATGAAAATCCAAACGCTTTTAAAGTATGCAAATTCGAACCCAACGTAAGTATTATATTTAAAATTGGTGCGACAGTTTAAAATTTTTACACTTCTGCTTTTTGTTGCACCGTTTGTCTTGGGTAATTTATGTATCATTTGATCTGGCAAAGGATGTTGGTTTGTGTTTTAACAATTGCTTTCAAATTTAACAAATCTGGTATATATGTTGAACTTTTTATATATTGGTTTTAAAATTCCAATTTGGATCTTATTGGGTTTCTAGAACATATTTGATCTTAAATACTAAATAAAAGTGTGAATGGTTTCCAAATTGAGTGTTATTGAATTGAAATACTTTCAACTATGAGATTTTTTTTAGATCAAAAGTTTCTAAATTGTAATGCTTTTGAATTTAATGTCTTTTTAAGATTTAAATGCTTTTAAACTAGGATATTTTTAACATGTGCTTGGTTTAGTTCCAATACATGTATTTTTGGTTGCTTTCCTAATTAAGGACTCAAATAATATTCCCAGTTAATTATTATAAATATGTGTTATCAGATAAGTGCTAAGATGTTTTTATGCAAAAGTAATTACTTTTTAATGAAAACAGAATTATGAATTAAGAGATTAATCAATTTAAATTTAAAAATCATTTAACAAGCGTTTATTACAGTTTGACATTTTCTCCTTAAACGCTGCAAAGCTTGTCTATAATATCTAATAAAAAGTTTGCGGTTTTTCTGGAAGACTCTTTTCAAAATCTGGGACTTTAAAATGCAGCGATTTACGGTTTTGGCTAGCACGCAGAGCTTACTCTCTTGGTTGTGTTGTGTGTTTTAGGGAGGTGAATGGTCATTGAATCGGATGAATAGAATTTTGTGATAACATCTCGGATCTTTGCAACTAACGGATCTTTCCCTCGTTATTCGTGCATGGTGTCGAGACGTGCAAAATTTTCCATATACCGTTGTAGAATTCGAAGTTCAACAATCCCAGAACTCAAAATTCCGATATACGGTTCTAAATACTTGAATTGGAGCTCAAGTCTTTCTAAATATTTTTGTAAATAAGTTGTTGTTCGTATCAGCTGATTTTTTTTGTACCGTTGCGATTACGTGCTTTTGTGCTCCTGATATTTATTATTAAAGTTTAAGCAATTAATTTTTTTATTTTTTTTATTTTTTGTACCCACAACCTTCCTTTTTTGCTTTAGAACCTTGAGAAACCAACTAGAAAAGTGGTATCAAGGTTCTACAGTTCTGCAGACTCGAAAAAAAATCTCTTGAAAAGACTCTTGAAAAATGTTGAAAAATTTCCTTGTGATTTTAGCCCTAAGAAGAAGCAGAAGAAGTCTAAGGACATCATCATTGCTTCCGGTAGCGTGAATAACACTCTCAAATCTGATCCTGTTCCGAACAATGTTTCAATGCTCGGATTGGACAAGGGAAAGTCGCCTTCTAGTTCCTACACTGTAAACTCTTCAGAAAACTCCCTCACCCTCAAAATCAGCGTTCAGAATGTAAAATCAAGTGATTCCAGCAACGAGAAAAAGCATAAGGAAAAGAGCAACTCGAGCCTCTCATCAAGTCCACTGCTTGAAAACACGACTCTTATGAATAACGTGCCTGTCGGAAAAATATCCGTCGTGCCTACCGCGCAGTTGATGGCTCCCAAGCCCTCGACATTGAACCACGTTGAGAAGTTCAACCCTATGGATCTAACCAGCACTTCCATCTCAATTACGCCCGTGAACGACTATCCGAAACCTTTAGTAATCAAATCAACAGAGATCAAGAAGGACATCGTTTCCATCACGCCCTCTTTAGGCGAAACCAACCTTCCCCAAAGTATTTTTCTTCCCCGGCAGGAGACTCCCAGCGCAATCGCTAATCAGAATTCCGTCATGGTCTCCATGCCTATAAGAGTACTTCAAGAAGCAGCGATCGATACGAACAGTGAGACCAAAGCGGATGATGATCTGGAACTCTTCAAAGGAGAGAAGAAGAGGGATCGCTACTTTGATGACCGACCAAAGTCCCACGAGAGCAAGAAAAGGAGGAAGGAAGGAAAAAGCGATCACGAACGAAAGATTGTAATGAACTCCGAAGTTCCGTGGTCGAACGACGAACTAGAACCGAAGCAGTTTGATGAAACCGAGGCTGCTACCAATTTCCTCAGTCAAATTATCAACGACGATCCTCCTGAAAAGCAAAAGGATCCAATTGGTCTGGATGATCCTTTGGCTTCGACTCCAGTCACCGATCAAGAAAAGGAAGTAGAGATGGTTCTGCGTTCACTCCAACAGCTTCAAGAAGAAATGAAAAATTCGCCGGCTCATTCTCCTGTAGGCAGCAGTGGGTCTAAATCTATTAAAAATGATCTTCAGTTCACCAGCTTTGGTGGTTTATATGGCAAGAATGACGACAAGATCAGAATATCGAAAGAGGACGGTCCTTGGTGAAACGAACGAAAAAAGCAGTGCTCTCGTGTAGAACCGGGCAGCTAGGATTGGCTCAATGAGTGTCAAGAATCGTTCTTGTTCTTCCATTTGTCGTCGTAATCCTCCACAAAGAAACGATATTCAGTAGGTTGGATGGATAGTGAGTTTCATGCTTGATAATATAGTGTGTGTGCCAGTTGACCAGTTGACTCAGATGCGAGATACAAACATTCGAGTATTTTTAATTCGCCAAAATCTGTACATAAATACATTTGCAGTATATATGTATGTATTGAATAACTTAGCGTATACGATCATAAATGTACAGTAAGTATAAATTATCAAGTCTAGATACTACAAAGGACGTTGCTGGCGTCGCAGCGTTTGTTTCCGTGAAGGGTGGCCTGTAAACAGATTCTCACAAGTGACAATTTTCATATTATTTTATAGATTAGTTGCTGCATTTTAATATTTTGGATAAGTCATTTTAAAACTGAACACATTTTTTTTATTTGTGATCTAAAATGTAATTGTATACTAAAAGATAGTTAAAGTTGAAATATTTAACTTGAAAGCATACAGTCTGTTGCAATGCCTCATTTTTTCATTCCAAAAAAGATACTTTTTAAAGATGGAAAAAAATATTTAAGCATTTTCGATATTTATTTCATCTCAAAATTCAATAATTGGAATAGTTTATAATTTTAGAAACAGGTATGACCACATTGTTTAATATAACAAATTTAAAAAGAGAACTTTATTGTAATTAAAACAAAAGTTGAATCTTTAATTATTATTTATTTAATATTATTTATAGTTATTTGAGGTTTTGTATTTTAAGTTTCGCTTTGATTTGTTCTTTAAAATATTATCTAAAATTCTATTTAGATGGTTTGAATTAAAACACAGTTAAACTTACATGAAATTTAATATAAAAATGTTGAAAAAGAAATCCATTTCCCATTCAGAAAAAAGTAGTTTAAAAATTCATGTCCAATAAAAATTGACAAAACTATTTTTTACAGAGAAAAAGGAATCTAACTAATATTTTTGCTAAGATCCCTTTTCCACGATGCATATTCTGTTTGCGTCTTTGAAAACTTAAACCTAATTTTTTGTTTGCCTTTATTTCTGCATATTACTTTAATTTTCCTGCATCCTTTTTTTTTTAGAATTTCGATTTTAGAACTGTACAGGGAAATTCAAATATGTAAAAAAATGTATTCTTGTTTTAACCTTTTTAATTAATGACATTCATAGACATTTTTTGTTTTTTGTGATACTTAAATTCATTTTTGACTATGAGATAGCAGTTGATGATTTAGCTCATATTTTTTTTTACTGAAGGGTTAACAGATTTAGTTTATTTTTTGATATTATGAAATTATTTTGGTTGAACTTATTGTCAGTTTTTTGCCTAGTTTTACGCAGGTTTTATTGTGTTTCAGATTTTATCCTCTTATATGGGCGGATATTTTCAAACTTATTTAAGAATCCTTTTCGATAATGATCATACTTTGTAATAAACTTTATGAGTAATTAAAAATTATTATTTTTTATTACAGAATTCAGCAGCGGACATGTAATGGGGTTTTTTGCGTATTTAGTTTTATGGTTACCAAAACACAACATACGACCCTTTTTGCCAAACGGCTCCAGTTATAACTAATGTTAAGTAAACAATTAGATTCAATTTTTTTTTTTCACTAAAATTCAACTATGTTTTATTAAGAACCATACAAATAGAATCTTAGATAACATTTTAGAAACCAAACAAAATATGCTACCAGTGACGAAGATCCAATCAAAGTTACAATTTTTTATTTCGCTTAAAAAAAATTGTAATTTTGATTCAATCAAATTCATCTAAGTTTCGGGTAATATGTTAAAATACAAAATAAGCCATCAATGGTGGAAGATTTAATCCAAATTACAATTTTTGTATAAAGCGAAAGAAAATGTCAAATAACTATTGTTAAATAAACAATTACATAACACAAAATAAGCCATCAATGATGGCGATTGAACCCAAATTACAATTTTTTTATAACGCAAAAGAAAATCTCAAATAACTATTTTTAAATAAACAATTACATATATTGAACTACTTTTTTTACATTGACCTTAGATTACTTTTCAAACATTTTTTATAATTAATAGTTTGTCTTATTTTCCTCGATTTTATGAAATATTGTAAAAATTGTAGGTGAGATAAATAGTGATCATGTTTAAAATTATTTGAAAAATCTTTCCTTAAGTTATTAGATTCACTTTTTAGTGATATTTCAATTCACAAATAACAAAATATTTTATAGTATCTTATTCAATTTTTCTCTTGGTTCTTTTTTTTTTTTTTAATTTTTCCACTCGATTTCATTTAATCCTAAACGTAGCAAATGAATTCAAATTATTTCACTCCTAGTTAATTCACTTTCCTTCATTTAATTCCAACTGATTTGATATGATTTCAAATGACTTTATCGAATTTCAAAGTATTTCCAGATAATTCAATTGACTTATTAACATCCAACTAATTTCACAGGAATAATTTAATTTGAAATGATTTCAATTCACTTGAAGTTAAATAATTTAAATTAATTCCAAGGTGAAAATATCCACGTGGAAATCCACGTAGATTTCCACTTGAATTTATCCATCCACATGGAAATTTAAAACCTCCCACGTGGATTTCCACATGAAAATATTCACGTCGAATTCCACATGGAAACGACCTGTAGACTTATGTATTGATACGTATTAGTATAGTATACGAGGTACTTAAAATACAAAAAATGACATCTATTTTTATCTATCTTTTACGATTTACGAAATATTTGGATTTCCATGTGGTTGGATGAATTCACGTAAATTTCCAAGTGGACTTACGGAATTTTGAATTGCAAAAAGAGTTTTAACTTGTTAAAATAGCTTAAAAATTATTTGAAAATCAAATAAATCAGCTAGACGTCAATTGAAATTATCTTATCAATCCTCAAATAAGTATTGTTTTCAGAATGTTTATTAATAAATCTACTGTCACTGAAAATATTGCAGCTATTCTACACTATTCTATAAAATAGATTTAGAAATGATTAAGAAAAATAATTAAAATGCATCTACGTTAGGGAACAAATTATTTTCATAGAGACGTATTTTAAAGAAATCTTTGGGCCACCCTGTGGTAGTTTTCTAAAGGTAATAGAGACAGACTGTTTATGATAGTTTGACACACTGCTTAGAATCATGCTTTAGTTGCATGAATTTACAAACCCGCTAGATGCGGCCGCACTCCGAAAAGTTTTCCAACTGCCAAAGAGAAATTCCTAACTTATTTTTAAACTTTAGAGTATGTAAAATGAAATGCAAAGAAATTTTCAAAACTGATCTCTTCTGTTATAAAGGTGAATTCGGATCAAAGTGATTTAATTTGCTCTCTAATTAAATTTCAGTCAAAATTAATGATTAAACTGATTAACTCTTGATATTCCCTGAAGCAGTTGAGTAACTTGCTTGTTTCGACTTTCCAAGCATCACTGCCCTAATGTGCGACGATTTAAGTTGAGAATATGTGTGCTTTAAGTAATATTTAATCAAACTTAATATCGGCGTGCGGCTAGATTAAAAATCTGAAGCTAAACTTTGAGGTGCAAGAATATCCCCCGAATTTTCTTTTCCCTAATAATTATTTGACCGAAAAGCGTGTTACTTGATCACTATTTTACATCATTTTTATCATACCGAATCACTATTTTACATAATTTTTATTCTGTCGAATCGACTTGTGCTATAATTTTTATTTTTCTGAGTTTCTATTTTACATAATTTGTATTCTTCCAAAGTACAATTTTTCTGAATCGCCATGTGCCATAATTGTCATTTGTCATGATTTTTATTCTTCTGAATCGTTCTTTAACATAAAATTTATTTTTCATAAATATTGTGCCCGCTTAAAAATAATTGCACTAAATTCAAATCGGCCAATCAGAGTTTCTAATTTGAATTTCTGATTGAATAATTTCAATTTCGCGCAACTATTTTTTTGCGGTCGCCATTTTATGAAAAATTAAATTTATTCACATGACCATTCCGGATATTAAAAATTAATGACAAATTAAACAAAATCGGCAAAATCAAAATTATGTCATGTGGTTATTCGGTAAAATAAAAATGATTTTGAATTGTTATTGGATAAAATAAAAATTATGCCCAATAGTTAATCGAAAAAAAACTATACCAAATAGTAATTTGGAATAATAAAAATTATGTCAACTAGTTATTTGGGAATATAACAATTACGGGAGCATCCATTAATTAGGTAAGACTGGGGGGGGGGGGGGACAATTCTTACGAATCCTTTCTTACGTAAGTTTCTTCTTTCTATTTTTTTATGCTAATTGAAACCTCTTTTGGCTGCTGAAATTACTTTTTATACTTTTATACACATTATGTCATTTGAATTCCATGGATATCGTACGTAACGTTTTAAAATTTCTTTAAAACGATTGATCTTCCTAAGAATCCTTTAAAAGACTGTAGAAATACTTAAAATTCATTAAGATACCTAAAATCTTCTGAAACCTTCAAAATCTCATAAAACTTCCTTATAGTCCTTTAAAATCCATGGAAATATCGAAAAATCAACTAAAATCCTGGAAATTCCGTGCAATTCTTCGAAATATATCAAATCTTTCATATCCGTGGGAATGTTTCTGAAATTCTTGAAATCCCTTAATCTTTTAAAAGAGATTAAATAACGTTTCTCGAAATCCCTTAAAATTGTTTATAATATTTAGATATCCTCTGAAGATATCCCTTAAAATCCTTTTAAATCCTTGAAATCTTTAAAATCCCATAAAACTCCTTTGTAATCCTTTAAAATCCATGGAAGTTCTTTAAAATTTCGAAAGATTGAGCAAAATCCTTGAAATTCCCTGAAATGTTTCGAAAAATATCAAATCTTTAAATCTGCGGGAATCTTTCAGAAACCCTTGAAATCCCTTAATCTTTTAAAAGACATTAAAATTTTCCGAAAACCCTTAAATGCTTTATAATATTTGGAAATGCTTTTAAATTCCGTTAAGTCCTTTGAAATTCTTGAAATTTTCAAAATCCTGTAAAACGCCCTTATAATCCTTTTAAATCCACGGAAATACCTTAAAAAGGGGGTAGTAAAATCTTTGGAATTCCATGAAATATTTCTAAAAATATCAAATCTTTCAATTCCGTGAAAACCTTTCAAAAACACTTAAAATCTCTTAATATTTTAAAAGACATTACAATTTCTCGAAATCCTTTAAAATTCTGGATAATATTTGGAAATTCTTTGAAATTCCGTTAAGCAATTTGAAATCTCTCAAATCCGTAGACTTTATAATTTTTTTGAAATCCTTGAAATCGCTTGGTATCTTCAATATCCCATAAAATTCCCTTAAAGTTCATGGAAATCTCTAAAAATCTTGAAAAATTGGGCAAAATCCTTGAAATTCCGTGAAGTATTTCAGAAAATATCAAATCTTTCAAGTCCGTGGTGACCTTCCCGAAACTCGATAAATCCTTAGAAATCCTTAAGAATCCGTAGATATACTTCAGAATCTTTTGGAAAAATCCCGTAATTTATTTTGAAACATCCCGAAATCGCAACCGGCGCGGAAATCATTCGTCATTCCTTAAAATTCAATTTGAAATACCCCAACACGGCGGCGTGCCTGAACGGGAGTTGAATAAAATTTTCATGAACGTGTCAGATCATTGCAGGATCTTTGAGTAGAACATAAACACGGAGGTTTTGATTAAAAATGGAAATATTTCGTCCAGCTCTGTCAAAATAAAACTGGTTCGAAGGTTTTTTTATACCTTTTTTCACTAATTTTGTAACTAAATTGTCTTACAAATACTTTTTTCAAAGTTACACTACCGTCGGAAATTGTGCGCACGACTCGCGTGAGCGCTATTAAAAATCACTGCTGACTTCGAACGACGATATTTCGGCGAAAAAAAGAGATAGGGCATTTTTTAAAAAACAGTTAGAAAGCTCATGAAATTCCAAGTCTATTGGTACCCAACAAATATTTTT
>CAKNXH010083916.1:60795-76409 GCA_932178445.1 Andricus quercusramuli
AAAAATATTTGTTGGGTACCAATAGACTTGGAATTTCATGAGCTTTCCAACTGTTTTTTAAAAAATGCCCTATCTCTTTTTTTCGCCGAAATATCGTCGTTCGAAGTCAGCAGTGATTTTTAATGGCGCTCACGCGAGTCGTGTGCACAATTTCCGACGGTAGTGTACGTATCAGCGAATCTTCACATTAATTTTTTGGGTCGAAGCGCTTGATTTAAACAAAAATTTCCCCCTTATCCGGTGTCGCTATTTTATTTTTAGACAGCTACATAATTTTTTTAAGGTCAAAAAATGGTCTGGTTTTACGCAAATTTCAGAAAGTTCTTACCATTTTTTTAAAACGAGAACCAGACGGGCGGGAATATTTTGTTTAAAATCAAGTACTTTTAGGGAAAAAACACGTCCATTGACTGCACATTTATTTCTAATTCAAATTTAATTGATACTGTAGCTATACGAAAATGTCGTTTTTACCTTCTTTTCGGACTCTTTTCGAACAACTGCAGGTTAATTTTCGTTAACTTTTTGTTTGTTTGTACTCTTTCTTATATTGCAGTGAAAAATAAGAATAACTTGAATTAAGCTGTGAACTTATGGATTTATTTAAATACACTTTATATCATAACATTTTGTACAATAATTTGAAAAATGAATTCTTGAGCACAGAAACTTGATTGTAGTTTTTAAAAATATTTGTATATTTTGAACGAGAAAAAAAAACTCAGATATGAGAAGAGTTGTATTCACAAACAGCCCGCAATAATTGTTCATCATAATTAGAATTCGCTCTTCCAACTTCATACTTCTCCCACGTGATTTTAAAGTCATGATGAACGGATTCCATTGCATGTTCATTATAGAATCCCAAGCCACGCTGATGAAATATTATCTTCCGATAAATTTTTGATAAAAATAATTTGCGAACGTAAACAGGCAAGCAAATCATTGGTATTTGATCATTTATGTTTATCCTTTATTTATTTATTGTTTTTTTGATCAAGAGAGATGAATTCAATTGTAACTAAATGCGAGAATTTTCATTGTTTTCAAGTCGAAAAATTCTTAAGAGAAAGAGTACAAACAAACAAAAAGTTAACGAAAATTAAGCTGCAGTCGTTCGAAAAGAGTCCGAAAAGAAGGTAAAAACGACAATTTCGTATAGCAACTGTATCAATTATATTTGAATCAGACATAAATGTGCAGTCAATGGACGTGTTTTTTTAGCTAGAAGTACCTGATTCAAACAAAATGTTCCCGCTTATTTGGTTTCGTTAGCTTGTTTCAAAAAATTGTAATAACTTTTTGAAAATTGCCTAATACCAGACAATTTTTTGACCTGAAAAAATTATGCAGCTGTCTACAAATAAAAAAGCGACACCGGATAAGCGGGAAAATTTTGTTTTAATCAAGTGCTTTGACCCAAAAAATTAATCTAGAGATTCGCTGATACGTAACTTTGAAAAAAGCATTTGGAAGCCGCTTTAGTTATGAAATTAGTGAAAAAATGGTATAAAGAAACCTTTAAACCAGTTTTATTTTGACAGAGCTCGACGAAATATTTCCACTTTTTGTCCTTGAAATCCATAAAAAGCTTTGGAAATTTCGGTAATTTCTTCCAACTCTTGAAATCTTTTTAAATCATTTCAAACCTTTGGAATTGTTTGAAACGTCCTACATCTTTTAAAATCTCATTTACTCTAAAAATAATTGATAAATTGAATAAATCAATCATACGAATCTTTATAATAGGGTTGGGGGGGGGGGGGTCTGAAATTTGAAAGTTCATCCTTACGTAATTAATGGACTTTCCCGAATTCAGAAGAATAAAAGTTAGACAAATTGTCAATTCGGATAAATATAAATTATAGAAAACTGTTCTCCGGTCGTATGAATTTCGGTAAAATAAGCATTAAGGAAAATAAAATTTGGAGAATGTCCATGCGTCTTCTAAATTTAGTAGTTGCATTGAGTGCGGTGATTGAATTACTCGTATGAAATACGAAAGTGCAGAGGTGTTTATTGTCTGCTTTGTGTGAAGACAATGTTTAAAGAAGAATGTAGGAGTATGTGAGAGTTAATTGTTTACGTGAATAACGAGTATATTTTTTTCGAGTGCTTGCTATTGCAGCAAAGTGACTATGATGTAGTGTACCATATATGCGTTATAAGCGAGCCTCTATACCCGCCCTTTATTCCCTTTTAATCATTAAGATGAAACTTTGTTTCGAGTACGATGGACATCTTGTACCTACAGTTGTCGGTCAATCCTCTTTGATTGAGACATAAAATATAAGTTTTGAATATTTTTTACAATATTTATATACTTTTTACCTTCAGCCGTCTCTAGTCCTGCTTCATTCACGTTTTTCTCGATCCAATTTTCAATTCCCTTATATATTTATGAGCAAGAACCTTTATTTTTTTAGTTACTAAATGAAAGATTATTGAGAACGTTACTGATATCTTTTAAAGTGGAATTTTCACCAATTGTTCCGTTAAAAAAAACTTGTAACTATCAGTAGATGTTTTTAAGTCCAAATAAAAAGTGTTTTATATAAAGAGCTTTTTTTACTAATTACATTTTGTTAGTACACAGAAACGAAGAAGCGATTTGCCACCGATTCTCTATGATTTTAAATTTAATGTTTCATGCAGATTTACAATTTTTTAATTTTGTGTGAAACATGGAAGCATGATTTCGAAATTTTCGATCCGATTCAAAAATATCAAAAAAGAATGAAATCATTTGAATGTTGAGGTCCGATTCAAACGCATAATTTTAGATTCAGAAGATGATCGCTAAAACAATTCTTCAGCCGTTGTTTCTTTTTTCCTGGGTACTTAAAATGATAATTTTATTATTAGATTCATTAGTGAATTTAGAGATTAGTTATTATTTGGACTGAGCCCTTTTTTATGAAGCTTCCGTTCCCAGAAGATTTCTGAGAAAAGGGACATTTTTTAGTGTCATTAAATAAGATTTAGGTTAATGGCATTAAATTGGGAAATCGCTAATGAAATCATTAATTGCATTGTTCAACGGTGCGGATTATAAAGATCCTTGTAGTGACCACGAAAAATTACTTTTTTCTTCGTCAGATTCGAGGTCCTCGAAAGAGGATATATTCTCCACGGATCGAGTCGAGAGGAAGGTTCCTAACATGTTTTGACTCTTTTGACTTTCTTTGTCATCTCCGTGGCAGGATGTATTTCGTTTTGTCGGTCCTACAAGGACGTGTTAGTACATACAAGAGCCGATTTTCTCTAAAATAATCGTCAGTTTGTCAGATGGTTGCGAGCTGGTGCATTTCGGTACGTCTTTCATTATATGAATCTACATTTTTTGTGATATTTTATGATTTTTATATTGGTTATTTCATTATGGGCCGTCCTAGGCACAGTGAAAGAAATAAGGTTCAAAAGTGGAACAGATTTATTATTATTTTTTTATCAGACAAGAACAATGTGCACACTTACCCTTTCTTTAGGAAAAAAGCTTGGTTCATTTGCCAACATTTTGTTCTAGATTTTGAAGAAAATCTTAAATAATTTGAGAATGTTGTATATGATTTATACTTGAAATTTCTTAAAATTAGAAGATTATTTTTCTTATTAACAAAATGACACCATACTTTAAATATTTTTTAACATTTAAAAAACATATTTTGTAAAATTTTAAAAACTATTTAAGATATCCAAAATTGCTCATTAAAGTTTGAACTAAATCTGTTGGGTCAAGTTGAATAGAGTATGCTGCAGAATTGAGCACAGGTGAAAAATTCAATTTTTCACAATTATTCAACAATAATGCATTTTTAATTCAAGAGAGTAAAATATATTTTTATAAAATGTTACAGAAAATGAAGTATCGAAAAAGTTCTGTGATCCTAGTTACTTTTTCAAATTAGAATGAGTCATTTTAATTACACCAGACTCTCTGTTGAGGAACAATGTTGGGGATTGCCTTGTTCATAGAGCGCGTAAATCGAAGCGTAAACAGTCAGGGCCGCCTGAACCGTTTCCATAAAACATATTTTTTTAACTTTTTCCATAAAACGCGTGCGATCGCGCGTCCCTCAAAAGAGAGTCTGGTGTAATTTTGAACGAAAATTATTCAAACAAATAATTTAATTTTTTATATTTAGTCAATTAGTAATTAAAATTAAATTATTTGAGCATACCTATATTATTTGGGAAAAAATATTCATATTAAATAAATTTGAAACATTTGTTTATAATTTGTTTATAATTTTAAAAAAGCCATATTAGACACTATAAAGCTTGGTGGGATTGAATGTATAATTAAAATTATTTTAATACAAAAGTTCTGTAGGACACTTTATAAACAAGTTTCTTTATATACAGGGTGTTTTTTTTAACTTGAGACAACGAAATATCTCAAAAAATGCGCATCCTACGGAAAAAATGTCTGGAATAAAAACTTTTTACTTTCGAGGGGGAAAAAAGATTTGTTAAAATTTACCCCACCCCCACAGGAGGCAGGGGTGGGGGTAACTTTGTAATTTCAAATGGCAACCCCAATTTTTTATCACAGATTCAGATTCTCCTTTACGAAATACGTAAGTTTTATTCGGAAAATTTATTTCGATTCGCGATAGATGGCGCTGCAATTGCGAAAAACGAAATTGTTGACACTACTTTTAGCTCTACCCAGGAACACTTTCTGGGAAGCGTTGAGCATAAAGCGTGAGAGCATCATTGATATTCCTGCCACTTTCTCCATAAATGAGAATCATTTCAATCTTCTGTTGCTGAGATAGAATTTCCATTGCAAAAGTAATGAAGTAAGGTAATGAGGAAATACAACGACACCCAAACCAACTCAAACGAACGTGACCAACAACAATAACCCAAATGGAAGCAACCAACACACCCAAATCAAATGAACACAATCAACCTTCCTAATGAATAAACGTTAAGCACGGACAGACGCGGTTATCGCTCGGCCTGAATGACGTCGAGGATTGTAGACAGTGGAGATTCGTCGATGATATGTAATGTCTACATCCAAAATCGACTGTCGTCAACCAACTGCATTCGGGAATGGTTTTCGACAGTTTTATCACTTTTACTGTCCCGTTGCCCAAAGTTCAAGTACCCCGATGGATGATGAGAGGCAAGGGGACTCACCGAAATTAAGTACCCCGAAGGGAATAGACAACTACTACGTCCGTGTCGTTATTCCTGGGTAGAGCTAAAAGTAGTGTCAACAATTTCATTTTTCGCAATTGCAGCGCCATCTATCGCGAATCGAAACAAATTTTCCGAATAAAACGTACGTATTTCGTAAAGGAGAATCTGAATCTGTGATGAAAAATTGGGGGTGCCATTTGAAATTACAAAAATACCCCCACCCCTGCCTCCTGTGGGGGTGGGGGTGGGGTAAATTTTAACAAATCTTTTTTCCCCCTCGAAAATAAAAAGTTTTTATTTCAGACATTGTTTCCGTAGGATGCGTCTTTTTTGAGATATTTCATTGTCTCAAGTTAAAAAAAACACCCTGTATATATTTTTTGTGATATT
Organism: Andricus quercusramuli; assembly: GCA_932178445.1. Taxonomy (NCBI): domain Eukaryota; kingdom Metazoa; phylum Arthropoda; class Insecta; order Hymenoptera; family Cynipidae; genus Andricus; species Andricus quercusramuli. The sequence goes on from CAKNXH010083916.1 coordinate 66,340, forward strand.
CTTGAAAGGGAAAATTTTCCCTCTCATTTCCAAATATAAATGCCACATTGAAAAAAAGATATAAAATACTAAAATAGTAAAGAGGTTTTCTTAAAATAAATTTTTAGAAATGAAAATTGTTATCTTTTTTTTTTCTGTGTAGGTTAGATTACATTTTATGCAATTTTCGAAATACTTTATTGAATTTATCAAATTCAGAATAATCTTTTATATATATATATATATATATATATATAATAAATCTGTTTTTTTATTTGCATAATTATTATTTCATTGGTCTTTGGTTGAATTCGGGGGAAATTTGCCAAAAATATTTCGTTAAGTTACCAAAATATGGAAGTTTACATGTAAAATGAGCCCAAGACTTTGAAAAAATAGTATGATTTTCAAAGTTACGAATATTAAAAAAAAATATCGAAATTCGATGTTATTTTTCGCAATATCTTTTTTATAAAATAGACATTCTCTTAAACCTGGCCGCATTTAACGCAGTATTTTATGGACTTCCGTGCTACGTGTGGAACACATTTTTAATGTAATATGCATTATAAAAAATGGAGTAAATTTGAATTTTCGGCTAAAAATAGATGATTTTCTTATGCAGATTTTCGCTTCAATGGAAATAACATGGTTGGTTAAATTTTAATATTTACTTATACGTCGAATGCACTTTCTATTTTCTCATATTCTATGACATACCCTAAAATTTGGGTGAATTTAATAGAATTCTGCTAAAATCATAAGAATTCTTTTAGATTTACAAAACATAATTTTGCTAATTTTTTTATTTATTAGATTTCTATTAAATTTACTAGAATTCCGTTAATTTAACTAAAATTATATTGAATTTTCTATAATTCTGTTAAAATCACAAGAATTCTGTTACATTTAATAGCATTTTGTTAAGCAAACGAGAATTATTCTTTTTAATTCACCAAAATTCTATCACATTGACTAGAAATATGTTAAATTTAACAGAATTTTGTGAAATTCAGTAAAATTTTGGTTAGTTTACTAATATTCTACTTAAATTACAAGAATTCCTTACATGTTTTTAATTACCTATAAATAACTTAATAATTAATTACATCAAATATAATAATAAAATTATTATAAAAATTTACTTTGCCTAATAATTTAGGCAAATTTTCGAACTTTAAAATAATATTAAATATATTTTGAAATAAATTCACAATTTATTATTTTAATAAGACATAATTATAATATTTAATTTAAAAGCTTTCGAATAAATACACTAAAATTATGTTAAATGAACTACAGTATACTGAATTTTCTATAATTCTGTTAAAATCACAAGACTTCGGTTACATTTGATAGCATTTTATTAAGTTAACAAGAATTATTCTTTTCATTTAACCAATGTTCTAATGAATTCACTAGAAATATGTATGTTAAATTCGATAAAAATTTGGTGAATTAACTAGAATTACGTTAAAATGACAAGAAATCGGTTACATTTGATAGCATTTTATTAAGTTAACTAGAATTATTCTTTTCATTTAACCAATGTTCTGTTGAATTCACTAGAAATGTGGTTGTTCAAATCGATCAAAATTTGGTGAATTAAGTTAAATTCTGTTAAAATAACAAGAATCATATTAAATTTAATATAATTTTTATATTTTTTAATTAGCTAAATTTCTATTAAATTCTCTATAATTACGCTAAATGAACTACAGTTATATTTAATTTTCTAGGATTTTTTTTACATTTAATAGAATTGTGTGAAGTTAAATAGAATTATTCTTTTCAATTAATCAAAATTCTGTTAAATTCACTAGAAATACGATTCATTTGATATCAATTTGGTGAATTTACTAGAATTCTAATAAAATAAGAATGCTTCTGAATTTAATCTAATTTTTAAAATATTTTTTAATTAACTTTACTAATAAATTCACTAGAATTATATTAAATTAACTACAGTTATATTAAATTTTCTAGAATTCTGTTAAAATCCCGAGAATTTTATTTCGTTCAATAGAATTTTGTGAAGTTAGTTAGAATCATTATTTTAAATTAACTAAAATTCTATTCTCGGTTCTATTGAATTCTTTAGAAATATGTTTAATACAGGATGAACGTTTGGTGAATTTATTAGAATGACGACTAGAATTCTAGTAAATTCACCACAATTCTATTCAATTTTCTAACATTTTGTTTAAATCACTATAATTCTTTTAAATTTCTTAGAATTCTGTTAGTTTCTCTAGAATCCATTTGAGTTCTATTAAAGTGACTAGAATTCAAGACTTGTAGGATAAAATAGAAGTTATATTTCAGGGTTGACACAGGTCCCGAAATTCAGGGAAAAGTCAGGGAGATTTTTCGGCTTGAAGTAATTGATCTTATAAATGATGAAAAAAATTTTTGAATTTCATTTGTGGATTTGAATACATATTTTTAATAAACTGATTTTAAATGAAATTTTAACATTTCTGCTTCAGGCAAAAAAACTCGACAGATCAGCGATAAAGTTCGCAAATTCAAAATTGAAAAAATGATGGTACCAAGCCTTCGGAAGATCCTGATTGTTTGTCTAATTCCATACGTGGTTTGTACAAATTTTGGCCCTCTTGGTGGAGGGACTCACAATGTGGAATCTGGGGGTGAGAGAGGAGGCTCTTTGAAAGATTTTACAAATCGAAAAAGTGGATCCGAATATCTTGCACAGGAAAAGGCAAGAACTACCAAAGAGGGTAGTTCTGAGTTGGAGAAGAAGGGTGCAGAGTCGCATGAAGAGAACAAAAATTCTGGACACTATGATGAGCAGGATTCTGTGCAAAAAGGACATGAAGTTGGTCGACAGGCTGCAGGGGATTCGCATAAAATTGACCAGGGTGAACACGCTGTAGAGAAGCAGGTGAATGGACAAGAGAAAAAAGGATATCACCGCAGTGGATTCGTTAATAAATACCACAAAGATGAATCTGGCGACAATTCCAGTTTTTATGAAGACAGCAATAATGAAAGTGGACATAAAGGATATGAAGGTCGTGGTGGACAATATCATGAAAAGGCTGCGGATTCTTATAAAGATGGTGTTCATGATAAATCTCATACTGGAAAGAACCAAGTTAATAAGGGTGTTTATGATAAAGGAGAAGGGTAAGAAATTAAGGATTCGCACATTATTAAAAATAATGTATGGGTCTGGGCCAATCTATTTCCTGAATATCAGTTTTAGAGGGGTCTAGCGATGTTGATAAAACTTGGTGGAATTTTAGTCCTGAATGAGGGAAGTTTATGGTTAAAATAAAATGGTTTTCCGGAATTTGAAAAATTCACAGAGTTACAGGATTTTGAATTTTGAGACGCGACTTTTTTTAAAACACAATAATAGTGCATTACATGTGCTAATTGCACGTTTCTTATTTCGACTGCCTAGTTATTAAATAAAAAAGAAATTTATTTTAATGCACTAAAATATAATTAATGATCGTAAATTAAAATAAATATTAAAATAGCTTCACCGGCATTCATGCAATTTCAATTTCAATTTTAATTTCAGTTATCTGTAACTTCCATTTGTTAAGAGACACAATGGAGTTTAAAATTATAAATTTTTTTTAATAGTCCAATTTTGAAGATTTATGATTGAAAACTCTTAAAAATCTATAAATAAAAATTCTTAAATTCTGATGATTTTTCGATACAAATTTAGAGACTCCTGGAACTTTGGATTTGTCAAAATAGAAAAAAATATAACTTTACATCAAATCGGCTTGATTGCTTCAGATTATTACAACTCAAAATGAAAGTTATTTTTTTCTTTTATCATAGAAAAATGGATTCGACTTGACATTGAGATCAATTACTTATCAGAAAAAAGGAGTAATTTTCATTTTTTAAATTGTAATAATGTAAAGAAATCAAACCGATTTGATGTAAAGTTAATTTTTTTTATATTTTTAAAAATCCAATGTTCCAAGTATGTCTAAATTTGTATTGAAAATTTTAATGAATGACTATAGGTCTCTATTTTAAAGGTTTGTAATTTGGAACATTTTTTCAGAATAGTTTAGTTTTGAGGATTAACAAGTGAGCATTTCAAGACTTGTAAATAAAAATTCTTTAATTTTGATAATTTTGAAGATCAAACGACAAGCTCTCAATTCTAAACATCCCAAATTGAAGAAATTTTTAATGCGAATCATCAAAATTAAAGAATTTTTAATTGTAAAACATGAAACCTGCAAAATTTTTAATTGTTAGTTTTCAGCATTAAACGCTCTATCATTTCAAAGATTTACAATTCATAGTTATACCATTCTTAAGACATGTCAATTGAATAATCTTAATATTTGAAAATCTCCCAAACCGCTAATTGATATATTGAATGATTTTTGCAGATATAGCGTATAATTTATAGGCATTTTCAATGCGTTTCCAACAAAAATTTAAAAAAGAATGTATGTATAAAGATGATAAAGATGCACGTTTAAATAAAAATTTTATTTTATGACGATTTTAATATCTTTAAAGATCAAAAAGGAAGCGTTCTCAATTTCAAATCTTCCAAATTAATAAAATTCAAATAAAAATCACCAAAATTACAAAATTTTAATTCTAAAACTTAAAACTTGCATAATTTCTACTTTTTCATTTTCAAAATGAAAAGCTCTTTAATTTGAAGATTTGCAATTCAAAATTATACAATTTTTAAAAGTTAAAAATGAAAATTCTTAAATTATGAAAATATAGAATTGCGAATTATTCAATTTTAAAGATTTATATTTGGAAGGCATGTAATTTGGATCGTTTTTTCGCGAATAATTTCAATTTTAAAGAAATAATTGCTTATTTTTGAATGTCCATAGTTTCAAATTATAAAATTTTGAAAATCTCTTTGAAATAGGTCTATCTTGAAGATTTAAACTTCAAGGTCCTTAATGTTTTTGTACTTTTTAATTTTGTTAATAGTTTAATTTTGAAGATTTACAATTACAACTCTTCAATTTTAAAAACCTACATATAAAAATTCTTAAATTTGGATGATTCTGAAGATCAAAATTCAAAATTACAGAATTTTTAATTCTAAAACATAAAATTTGCATAATTTTTAATTGTTAATTGTCAAAATTAAAAACTCTTCATTTTTAAAGATTTAAAAGTTACAGTTCTGTAATTTTGAAGAGTTACAATTAAAAATTCTCGAATTTAGAAAATACATATGGAATTGCAAATTATTCAATTTTCAAGATTTCTATTCTAGTGGTATGTAATTCGGAACATTTTCTTTAGAATAGTTAAAATTTTAAGATTCAAAATCTAAAGCTCTTCAATTTTTACGATTTTCAATTTAAAATTCTTCAAATTTGAAGACTTACAAGAGAAAATTTAAAGATGAATAAATAGAAATTCTTGAATTATGAAGTTTTTGAAGGTCAAAAGTCAAGTTCTCAATTCTAAATCTTCCAAATTAAAGAAATTTTCAATGTAAATCATCAAAATTACAAAATATTTACATCATAATTTTTAGTTGTTAATTTTCATGAATCAAAGCTCATTCATCATTTTTAACATTAAAAATTTAAAGTTCTACAATTTTGATGATTTACAATTGAAAATTCTTCAATTTGAGCGATTTACAGTTTGAAATTCTTGAATTTTGAAGATGTATAAATAAAAAATTTTAAACTGTCATGATTTTATTGAATTTTTAGATCAAAGAGCAAAAGTTTTTAATTCTCAGTCTTCCAAATTGATGAAATTTTAAATGTAAATTAACACAAATTAATTTTTAATTTTCAGAATTTTTAATTCTTCAATTTTAATGATTTACAGCTTATAGTTCTACATTTTTGAAGATTTACCATTGAAAATTCTTCAAATTCAAAGATGTGTAAATAAAAATGTTTAAATTGTGATGTTTTTAATAATTTTGAGGACCAAAAAGCAAAAGTTTTCAATACCAAATCTTCCAAATTGCTGAGATTTCAAATGAAAATCGTTAAAATTACAGAATTTTTAATTGTAGAACTTGAAACTTGCATAAGTTTTAATTTTCAAAATGAAAAATTCTTCAATTTTAAAGATATACATTCATGGTTCTACATTTTTTAAGACTTACAATTGAATATTTTTAATATTTAAAAATCTCCCAAACCGCTGATAAAATTTGAATGATTTTGCAGGTATAGAATATAATTGATCTTTAATGCGATTCAAATAAAAAATTAAAAAAGGGTTGAAAAATAAATAATAAATATGTTAAGTCTATTTTTCGCTTCAAGCATATATTTTTTTTCAAATTTAAATACTTCGATTCCTTATAATTTTTACGCCTATTAAAGAAATTGATGTCTCACTGTTCACGCACGACAGGTACAGTGGAGCGAAATCAAATAACAAAATTCAAAATAACTTTTAAGATGCAATTCTTCATTTATTTTAAATTTGGTTTATTTAGAGAAATTTAGAGTTTGATTTAAAACTAATATGTGTATGCGATTTTTGAATTATTATAGTTTAAAATTTTATTTTAATGCAATTAACAAACAAAAATTGATTTTTTCCTTTTTCTTCTATATTTCTGTAAGAAAACTTTTCTACACTCAGTATCTCTTATAAGTAATGTCAAGGTATGCTAAGCAATGTTATTTGTCATATAGAAATTATAATATCAAATAGTGAATATTATTGATTGTTAGTTTTCAGAGTAATATGTTGGTGATAAAATTACTTGCTTTTAGTACAAATCATAAACAAATTAAAAACAAATTGGGTACAGAAAATATTTTTAAAATATATATATATATATATATATAAGAAAATTGTATAAACAAATGCCCAGTGTGGATTTTTAAAAGCAGAAAGAAATAATTTTTACATTCTCATTGTAATGAGAAGGTATTGGTTTTATGTAAAATTTGACATGGTCGGTTTGCATAAAATCTCCACGTTTTGAGACCCCCTGAGTCAGAAAAAACGATTTTCACGAAGGTGTCTGTCTGTCTGTCTGCAGTCTGTAGTCTGTAGTCTGTCTGTAGTCTGTAGGCACGATAACTTTCGAAAAAATAATCAGATTGGATTGTGCTTTGGCACACTGTTTTAGGGCCTGAAAAGAAAGAACAAGTTCGTTAACCAGCTAATTTGGATCAAAATTCAAAGAGTTGGAGCATTTTGAACATTTTTGAGACCTTTTTTTTTAAATTCAAAAATTCTATGTACGGCTATTTATAGTACTCAAAAACTCGAACAATTTATCTCAATGACTTTTTTGAATAAAAAAAAATTACCGGAGTTATAGCATTTTCAAAATTCCATAAAACAAACGAAAATTAACATTTTAACCCGAAAAACTCACGATATGAAAAAAAGTCAGGAGGAGAAAAACGTTCTTTTTTGAACACCCTACAATATTTTCATAACAACTTTTTGAATTTCTCGAAAAATCAAAAATTCTAATTTTGATCGCACAAAAAAATAATTAAAAATTCAATTTTTATGTCAAACTATGTGAGATACGATAAAAGACGAATCAACCAAAATTGTGCACCTGAAAAAGATCTACAAATTTGTTGTTATTCACTTTTTGATATGACGCGTAGTTTTTGTTTTATTCGTAAAAAACTGTATTGAAAATAGAAAAATTAAATTTTTAGACGAATAACCCAAGCTACGAAAAAAATTAGAAACATCAAATTTTTCAACCAAAGAAGGGCTACAAAGTTGTTATTAATCATGTTTCGATAGGATGCGTAGTTTTTGTTTTATTCGTGAAAATAACATTGACAGTAAAAAAATCAAATTTTTGGAAAAACAATGCAAGGTACGAAAACAGATGAATGAACAAAAATTGTGCATTCAAAAAAGATTTACAAACTTGTTAAAAATTTTTGTCGTAAGAATATATTCAAAATGAAAAAAATTAACTTTTTTGGAAAACGGTACCCAGCGGACACTGTTATAGAACTGTGATGTAACAGTTCTAGAACAGAAAAGAACAGGTTCTGTAACATACTTAGAACATACTTAGACCATGGTCTGAGTAATGTCGTCCCCAAATGAATGTAGCTGTTCTATAACGCTGTTACAGAACCATGTTCTGTCAGGGATCTGTAACAATTCTGGAACAGCGTTATATGTAAAAAAATATATATAGAACAATTTAGGAACAGTGTTACAAAATATCCATGTTCTGTAATAGTGCCGTAACACATATGTAACAGTGTTACGATGTAAATTTGTTCTGTAATCGTTCTGTAACAATTCTGGAACAGCGTTATAAGTGAAAATGTATTTTTAGAAAAATTCAGGAACAGGGTTACAAAGGAACATTGTTCTGTAATAGTGCCGTAACACATATGTCACAGTGTTACGATGTAAATTTGTTCTGTAATCGTTCTGTAACAATTTCATAACAGTGTTACAAGGTTATGTAAAAAAAATGTTTTTTGTATTATTGCTGCACTTTGTTTATATTTTAAATAACACGATTTCACGCACGGTCCTCTATACATATAATCGCACGCTTAAACCCGTTGAAAAATCGCACTCGTTGGGGATTCGAACCCTACCTAAACTACCTAAATCGAATGTACCTAGCCGATGCCTTAGCCAATTGCGCTATCGAACCGCTTGAACGTTCATGACAAAATCTCGGCCATGCTTTTTCGCTGAATAAGCCAGGGTAATCTCAGGAATATATTCATTATTTTTTTTATTTCAGACATTGTCCCCTACTGTCGGCGTATTCTTACCCAGTTCAAGTAACTGACTGCGCCCGACCGCACAGTGGGATGAAATCAAAAAACGAGGTTCAAAATAACTTGTAGCTGGCAATTCTTGACCGATTTTGGATTTTTTTTAAAGAAAAATTCAGCATTATCTTTTGAAGAGATTTATGTGGCCTGATTTTTGAATTTTTGTTTGTTTAAGCTTTTATGTTAATGCAAAGAGTGAAGAAAAAGTCGATTTTTTTGTTTTTTTTGTTTATCTTCGTTAAAAAACGTTTTCTATTACCAGCATGTCCAGACTATAGGCACGGGCGTAGTTGAAAGCAAAAAAAATATGACATTGTGAAGTTAATCGTTATAAACAAATTAACTTAAAAAATAGTCTACACTATGGATTCTTCGTTTGCAAAGTACATTTTTGCGTTAAAATTACTTGCTTTCATCGAAAAAATAATAGCCTAGTGTGGACAATTAAAGGCAGAAAGAAATCTTTTTTCCCCCTAATTCTTCTCAAATTATATCGCCACTTATGTTTGATGATGGACAATTATCACTCAATATTTTTATTAATTTTATAAACAAATGCCTATTGTGGACATTTAAAAAAAGGAAGAAGTTGGGGTTTCTCTTAGTTTTCCTCAAATTATATCGCCAGTGATATTTATTGATGAAAAATTAGCATCCGATATTTTTTATCAATTTTATAAACAAATTATATAAACAAATTCCCAGTGTGTACATTTTAAGGCAGAAAGAAATCGGTTTTTCTCCTAATTCTCCTCAAATTAGGTCGTCAGTGACGTTTAATTTTGGACAATTATCTTCCAATACTTTTTATTGATTTTATAAACAAATTATATGAACAAGTGTGGACATTTAAAGGCAGAAAGTAATCGTTTTTTCTCCTAATTTTCTTCAAATTATATCGCCAGTGATACTTAATGACGGAAAATTATCATCCGATATTTTGTTATAATTTTATAAACAATTTATATAAATTTTTGAACGTGATAAACAAAAAAACGAATAAATCGACTTTTTCTTCACTCTTTGCATTAACATGAAAGTTTGAACAAAAAAAAATTCAAAAATCAGGCCACATAACTCTCTCCAGAATTTAATGCTGAATTTTTCGAAGAAAAAAAATCCGAAATCGGTTAAGAATTGCCAGCTACAAGTTATTTTGAACCTCGTTTTTTGATTTCATCCCACTGTGGGCCGTCGGCACAACTCTGATCTAAGATCGTTACAGAACAGTGTGTCCTTTATATTCCGTTCATAACAGAATTCCAGAACTGTTACGTATCCTTACAGTAACACTGTTACAGAACAATGTGACCTTCATGTTCCTTTCTTGGAACACGTGTG
>CAKNXH010083919.1:0-41595 GCA_932178445.1 Andricus quercusramuli
TTTAAAAATATAAATATAATTTGATATGTTTTTTCTTTTTTTTTAAATTTAAAAAATTTTTTAAAATTTTTGGCGCTCCCCCCCCCCCCCCTCATCCTTTCACATACATTTGTTAAAGGAAATTCACAATCGCCTCCTCTGAAAAATGTTCTGGATCCGTCCATAACACATAACAATTGTAAAAAGTCTAATAAACTTTGAATTTTCCAAATTGATTTGATTGAATAAAATAATTTAGAGTGGTTATCGCTCACATGATGACTGGAGAATGCTTAGCAGTTGAAGGCTTAGACTGGAACACAAGTATTTTCGGAAACGAATGTGGAATATCCGTTCACACATATAGAAATATTTTCAAACGAGAAACTGCAGAATGTTTCTGGATGTTCATAACTGAAGAAATTCCTCGAGGTACCGAAGAAAGATGTAAATAAAAATACTGATTCTTCACTTAAATAATACATGTGTTCTCAATTAAGAAATCTCCATTTTATCTAAACAAATATTTATTGGAAAAATAATAGAGGTAGACAATCAACTTAGTCAGATATAGCAATTTTTTAGTTATTACTTAAAAAATTTAAAAAAATCGCTTAAATCACACAGAAACAAAAAACATGTTTAAAGATTTGTACAAATTTAAACAAATTGGATTAAATTTACAAAACTTAAGTCTATTCTATCAGATACTTTCTTAAAAAATAAAAATAAACTCACGTCTCTCATTTTCTTAAATAAGATTTGTATCACGTTTTAGAAACACGTCGCTTTACTTAATTTAATGTTCAAAATTGATCAACCCATTCACTGTTTTTTTAGTCTTTTCCTTTTTAAGTTCAATTTCCTTCTGGTTATCAAGATCGTCCCAGTTGGAATATTCTTCAAAAAACGAGTTTTTCTTCAATTTCTTACTTTTCTTCTTATTTTTCGTTTTATTCTTGACTTCAAAATCAGAAGAGAAATCCTGTTCATTCAGAGTTTCCTTTTTGCTCTTGTGATCAGTCTTTGATAATTCAATGTTCTGCGGATTCTCTACTTCTTCTTTCTGGTCTATTCTATTTTCAGTCGAAAAATCGGTCAATTTTTCAGAATCCCTCCTAGACTTTTTCTTCCTCTTCTCTGGTTTTCTGGCATTTTTGAGCGGAAGTTTTTCTTCTTTCTGCTCCGACTCCGACGCTTTTTCAACAATCCAGTTATCAAATATCTTCTTTTTCTTTTTCTTCTTATCATTTTCATTTTTCACCTTATTAATCGTCGATGAATCAGACTCTTTCTGTTCCTTATCACTTTTTGGCTTCACTTTCGAAATATCCAAACTGTTGTAATTCTCTCTTTTGGCTGAAGATTCCGAAATCAAATCACTTAGTACCGTCTTGCCTTTTTCAATTTTCAAACAGGAAGCTTCAGATTTTCCTTTTGTTGCATCGAGTTGATTAAACTTTTTTTCCTTTTTGAGTTTTTCTTTCTTCGGCTTTTTCTCTTCCCAAAGTCCCACGTCAGAAGAACCTGATTCATTATCGATACGCTTATCAATTTTATCTTTCTTTACTGCCAGATTTTCAGGAGTGACCACCGGCGGTTTCTCATCCAAAGCATATTCGTCAATATTCCAGATTTTCTTTTGCTTAACATCGACTTTAGGTTCAACTTTTTCCTCTCCTTCACTGTCTGATAAGAAGTGTTTCCGTTTCCTCTTCTGCGCAGTATTCACCGATTGTGGACTCTGAGAAGATACAAATTTATTATCTTCGGGTTTTTCATCTTCATTATCCATACGCTTATCAATTTTATGTTTCTTTGCTGTCCGATTTTCAGCAGGGATCACCGGCGGTTTCTCGTCCAAAGCGTAATCGTCAATATTCCAGGTTTTCTTTTGCTTAACATCGACTTTCGGTTCAACTTTTTCCTCTTCTTCGCTCTGTGATAAAAAGTGTCTCCGTTTCCTTTTCTGTGCAGTATTCACAGATTCTGAACCCTGAGAAGATTCAAATTCATTATCTTCGGGGTTTTTATCTTCTAGATCCAGCATTGATTCTTCAGTGAAAAGTTTTTTCTTTTTTTTTCTCTTTGTTTTTTTCGGAATGTTAGAAGCTGGATGTATTACTTCTTTCGAAATAATCACTGACGAATTTTGAGCACCGGAACGTTTTCTTCTCTTCTTTTCCGGTTCATTTTCCGCAGACAAAGTATTGATGAAAGCGTTTTTCGGACGAACAATCAAGGAACCAACTGGTCTGATGTTAACTAAAAAAATTAATGTTCAATAAGATTGTAATAAAATTATAAATTAATACATGTATTTAAGTATTTTAAAATTTGCTATTTTATACAGTAAATTTCCAATTTTTCTAAAAACGTTGCTTATAATTTTTTTAATATCTGAATATTAGATTTAAGAAAAATTACCAGTTCTGTAAGACCTTTTCGATTCCCCAGAACTAAAAACGCAGACTAAGGTTTCTAATTTCTTTTCAGATGCTTTATACGCTTTTTCACCAAGTTTTAATTCGCTTCCATTGTAAGACATATTCTTTCCTACCAAATGTGTTGAAATCTCCTGTAAAGAATCAAGTAATTAATAGAACGTAATATTGAAATAACTAAATTAAACAATAGTTAAAAAAGTATGAAAAATTATCAGTAAATTGATTTTTAAATAATTTTCACTTGCAATCATTCCAGTCAATTTCACAATCACATTCAAATGTGATTGCACCTTTAGATAAAGTTTAAATATAAAAACTTTTTTATGAGTACAAACCTTTTTCGGAATTTGGATCATCCAGACTTCTTCGTTATCCGAAATATCTGACAAACTTATTGTGGTAGGCAAATTATGCTCAATCAGATTTTCCTTTTCAACCAATTCCTCAAACTACAAAGAAAAAAATTGCCTTGAAACGCTTAGGTACATTAAAAAAAAAAGCATCTCTAGTTTTCAGATTTAATATTTGATTAAAAATCTATTCATTATTTTTCCTATACCTCTGTCATTTTTTGGAAATTTTCAGTGGTAGCCTTGTCATTTTTGTTCAATTCCTGCATTTTATCAACTAACACCTGATGTTCAATTCCCTTCTTGGATTTTGTATTTGCACTTTTTAAATTCGAAAGTGCATATTTGAGACACTCAGCCTCGAGTTCCTTCTTCCTACTTTCCTTTGACTTCGTGTTTTCATTTTCCAAAGAAATCTGAGTATCTGGATCAGAAATTACTTGAGAAGATTCAAGATTCTGAGTTTCTATGGTTTCTATAGCTTGACTACTACTCCTCTGTTTTTCTTCATCTTTTTGCTGTTGCAAAAACGAAACACCTTCTTGAATATAATTATAAAAATCCCTATCCTCATCTACTTGAACTACTTCTTTAGTTTTCTCTTTTTCATCTTCTTTAGAATCATCTTCAGATTCGCCTGAACTTTGGACCAAATCCTCTGGAATCTCTTTCTTCTTTGGCGATTTTTCTTTCTTCTCAGGCGATTTCTGCTCATTTGGGTTTTTCTTAGGAGAATCTTTCTTCTTAACATCTTCCTCACTTTCAGCTTCTGAAAAATCAGATTTTTCTTTTCTCACAAACTTTTTATCCTGATTCATTTGAGCCTGAGAAAATTCGTCATCTGAAGAACTATCACTGCCCATAGTCAAATCCAATCTTTTCATCTGTTGCACTTTTTTCAAACTTTTAGCAGACATTACATTCTCTCCCTCATCACTTGTATCAGGATTTTCTGGAACTTCGATTTTGTGCTCGTCGATTGTTATTTTATTATCGTCCAAGTTAACATAAGTTTCTTCATGTTCGAGAGTCAATCTCAATTCTTCCTCATCTTGTTTCTCTTCTTCGCTTTCAGAATCGTGATTCCGATCTACAAATTGCGTAAATATTTCCCTTGAATCCACTTTTACTTCACTCGAATCTTCATTTTCAGTCTCTACTTTCTCTGTGTCATTTGATTCAATATTTTCGTTATCAGTAAGTGGGTTTTCTACTATTTTGAGATCGGCTTCTTCGTCTTCAGATATCAATTCTTCTCTTTCTTGATCTTCATTATCTTCTCTCTCATCTTTTTCTTCATCAGCTTCACCGCTCTCATCTTTCTTATCATTATTTTCGACTCCAGGTTTCAATTTTGGATCTTCATTCTCTTTTTCTTCTTCACTACTTCCTGAATCCTCTTTCCGATCTTTGACTTTCCTTCTTTCAGTTATATTTTTAGGTTTGTGAATTTCTTTTTGCTTTACTTCTTTTTCGTCATCTGATTCCTCTTCACTGCTGGATTCCTTTACCTTCTCTTGTTGAATTAATTCTTTTTTTCTTACTTCTTGTTTTTCGCTTCCTGAGTCTTTTTCACTACTAGAATCATTTGCCTTCTCTTCGATTTTTCTTCTTTCTTCTACTTTGGCCTTCTCTTGTTGAATTTCTTTTCGGTTTACTTCATCGTTTTCACCTTCTGAGTCTTCCTCACTACTAACTTCCTTTACTTTCTCGCTGACTTTTCTTCTTTCTTTTTGTTTTATTTCTTCTTTGTCGCCATCTGAGTCTTCATCACTACTAGAATCCTTTACTTTCTCTTCGACTTTTCTTTTTTCCTGCTGTTTTTCGTTTTTTGATCCTTCTTCATTAATTGAATCATCTTTTTCTTCCAAAGACAATTTCCTTTCTTCTGACTGTTTCTTCGGACTTTCTTTTCTTTCCTTTTCCTCCTCGAATTCAGATTCACTACTTGAGAAAATATGACTTTCATAATCTTTTTTATTCTGTTCTTCTCTGCTCTCTTTTTCCTTTTTACTTTTCTTGTCCTTTTCTTTTCTACTTCTCTTTATTTCCTTGTCGCTTCTTTCTTTACTCATCTCTTCCCTCATCTCTAATTCTCTGATACTTTGTTTCTGAGATTTGTTCCCTTTTTTCGGAGACCTTTCTTGAATGATTAATTTCTTATCGATGGGCTTTTTGATAATAAATTTCTTAATCTTCTCGAGGCCTTCATCACTTTCTTCAACTTCATCTTCTACCCTGTCAGTCAAGTCTTCTTCCTTACTTTCATCTTCTTCCTTCCCTTTCTCAGCCTCAAATTCTTTTTTCTTCTCGCCTTTTTCAAAATTCGATTTCTTTCCATGTTCCTCTTTCCTCGCAATTTTCCGTTGCTCAGATTTTTCTCCCCGCTCCTCATAATTTTCCTTGCTGTCCTTCAGTTCCCAAAACGAAGATTCCGATTCATCACATTGTTCCATCCCCACGACATCAATGTCTTCCTCTTCTTCGGGAATTTCTGTTAAACCTTCTTGTTCCTTACCGACGATTTTGTACTTTTTGTCCACAATTTCCGATCCAATAATTTTGGGTGCATGTTTCTCTTTATGAGGATCATTATTTTGTTTAAATTCATTCTCATAATTTCCTAATGTTTCGGCACTTTTTAAACTTTCAACCTCTGATGCATCTTCCGCTTCTAAACAAACGGTCTTATCATTATTGGAACTATTCTGAATAGTACTTATATTGTTAATAGCAGCTTTTCTCGCATATTTCTGCTTCGATGTGCTTTTCTTATTATCTATTACTTTTTTACATTTTCCTTTCAATTTCGCAGATTCCTCTGTAGAATCGTCTTCAATTCCTGAATCTTTCGGCTGATTTTGATTTTTTTTTGTCAAAAAATCACCGATTAGGCTCTTCTTTTCGGTTTTTTCAGAAATATCTGAGCAATCATCTGGATATTGTGTACTTTGGGCCACAGCCATCATGTTGGACAAATTTAAATCAGAATCTTGAGTTTCGTTTAGTTTGTTTTTATCTGAATTTTTTTCGATTAGGTTTTCTGTTTCGGAATCTCCGATAATAGCAGAGAGGTTTTTCTTAACGTCCTCGCGTGTCTTATTCCGTAGCTTTCTATTTTCTGCAACACGTTTTTGAACTGAGGTTTTGTTACTGCTTTCGGGTTGAGTTTTAGAAACCTTTCGAGGACTAACTCGAGTCTTTGGAGGCGATTCAATCGTCTCAGAATGTTCTTTTTCTTCCATTTGTGGCTCTTCATCTTCTGGTGCAGAATTTTCTTTAGGACCGGAAATACTTTTTCTTTCTAAAAAATTCGTTAGTATTGTTTGAACTCTTTTTGGTTTCCTAACAGTTGATTTTCGAGATGTCGAAGGTTGAATCGATATTCTTATGGAAGTACGTTGGTTTCGTACGGAAGGTGAACGAGAAGTTCGAGTTCCTGTAAACACAACATTTTAATTTTTTATCAAATTGTTTGGAGACGATTTTTGATAGTTATTTTTTTTATTCATTGTGAGGGGCCATCCATAAACTAAGTTGCCAATTTGAGGGCGGAGGGGGTCACAACAAAAACTACGTTTGGTATCAGGTGGCGGAAGGAGGAGGGGCGGGGGTCAGTGGAAGTAACGTTACGAACTTAAATAACGTTTAGTAAGTTTTCTGATGATAAATATGAACAAAGTTTACGAATTTTGTGAAATATGCCCCTAATGAAACCCAATTAAAACATCCATCTATTTTTGGCTGAAAAGTCTACTATTATATATTTGGTTCGGAATTAATTTAATTTGGTTGAAAATTAAACCATTTCGCTGAAAGTAGAACTACTCTATTAAAAATCCATTTTTTCTTTGTTGAAGATTCATCATTTTACTTCAAAATTCATCTCTCTGGTTAAAAACTACACTTTTGTTGAAAATTCGCCTTTTTTGGCAGAAAATCAATCTTCTTGGTTGAAAATTAATCTTTCTTGGTTAAAAATGCAACTTGTTTGCTTGAAAATTAATCTGTTTTGTTTAAGGATTCAACTGTTTTGATGAAAATTTGTCCTTTTTGGTTAAATTGAACTATTTTTGATTTCAAATTAAAGTCTTTTTCGTTTGAAATATCAACTATATCATGTTTTGTTGAGAATTCATCTTTTCGGATTAAAAATTCAACTGTTTTGTAGAAAATTTGAATGTTTTACTTAAAAAATTAGCCTTTTCGTGGAAAATTAAACTATTTGATTGAAAATTAACTGTTTTGTTGAAAACTCATCTTTTCGGTTTCAAAATTCAACAACTGGGCAGAAAATGCATGTACTTTGTAGAAAATTCGTCTTTTTTTTAGAAAAACTAATCTTCTCGTCGGAAAAATTCATATTTTTGGTTGAAAATGTAACTATTTGGTAACAAATCAATCTTTTTTAATTACAAATTTAACTACTTGGTTAAAAGTTAAACTGCGTTGTTAATTTTTTTGAAAATTCGTTTTTTGGGCTAAAAATTAATTATTGTATCTAAAAATTCAATTATTTCATTTTTATGGAAAATTCATCTTTATTGAGTTTAAAATTGAACTATTTGGTATGAAATTGACGTATTTTGTTCAAAATTTATCTTTTTGTTTGAAGATTCAATTGTTTTGTTAAGAATTCATCTTTTTGGTTTCGTTCAACTGCTTGCACTTTTTTTTGTTTTAATCAATTTTTTACATTATTCTTGGTTGAAAATGCAACGATTTGGTAGAAAAGTCATGTATTTTGTTGAAAAGTTATTTTTCTTAGTTGAAAATGCACTTTTTTGGTCAAAATCGAGGTCAAAATTCAACTGGCTTCTAAATAATTCGTTTTTTTTTTGCTCAAAAATGTAACCATTTGGTTGAGATTTCAACTGTTTTTGGTTGAATTTTTTATATTTTTTGTTTGCGAATTCGAACATTTGAATGCAAATGCACCTTTGTAGGTTGGAAATACAATTATTTTGTTACAAATGTAATTATTTTGTTGGAAATTCAACTACTGTGATGAAGTCATATTTTTGGTAAAAAATTAAACTTGTTTGTTGAACATTCGTCCTTTTTGATTAAAAATTAATGATTTATGGTAGAATAGTCGTATTTTTTCGTTAAAAAATTATTTCCCTTGGGCAAAAATTAACTTTTTATTGAAAATTCAACTGTTTTCTGAAAAATTTATCCTTTTGGAGTGAAAATGGAACTATTTGGTAAAAATTAAAATAATTTTTTGAAAATGCGTGGCTTTTGCTTGGTTAAGAATGAATTTTTTGTAGAAAATTCATTTCTTTTGGTAGAAAATTCGTTTTTGGTTCAAAATTTAACTAATTTGTTGAAAATCCCATCTATAATTCCAATGTATAACGTAGTTTATGGATGGCCCCTTAGAATTGAAAGATATTTAAATTGCAACTCGAATGTATAATATTTAAATTGTTAAATCTATAATTCCAATGTATAGCGTAGTTTATGGATGGCCCCTTAGAATTGAAAGATATTTAAATTGCAAATCGAATGTATAATATTTAAATTGTAAAGTCGTCCGAAGTTTAAAAATTCAAATTCAAAGGAACTCAAGTAATAAATCTTTCAAATAAATGTCAGAATTCATAAAGGTACAAAGTGATTCAATTTGGAAAGCTGAAAACATTAAAATAGAAATAAATTTAGTGACTGAGAACTATAAAATAATCTAAGAAACGTTTATAAGTACCCACATTCTCATTTTTAATCTAAATCGTTTAGGAGTAAAAAAACATTTGTATTTAAAACCGTCCTATTTGTGAAGTTTTCCATATTAAAAGATTGCCAAATCTTCATGATCAGAAATATTCCAATTTTAGATACATTTTTTAATAATTTCAAATTGATACATTCATAATTAAACGCTTTTATTCAATTTCAAATCCTGTTTAAAGATTGTTTCAGTCTAAAATAGTTCATTTTGTACACATTCATTTTTAAATTTTTTAATTGAAAAAAGGAAATTTTCTTCAATAAGTAGCAATATTTAACTGTTTATTTAAAATAAGGGTTTTGTTTCATTTCTTAAAGTATTAATTTGTAAGTGAAACTGTTCAATTTTGATGTAGAAATAACAATTAAACAATGAATCATTTCAAACTACTTATTTAAAAAGTGTTCAGTTTTAAACAAAATAAAAAATCCTTTAATTTTTATTGCTCCTTACTCAACATTCCTTCAAAATTATATATTTTCAACATTAAGAAAAGTATTGATACATTCTTCAGTTCAAATCATTGAATATGATAGCGTGGATTTATATTTTTTAACCATAAATATTTAAACTATTCAATTTTTAGAAGCTTGTAATTTCAAATTTAAAGAATAAAAAATTGTCCAATTAAATAGTTAAGCTTTCATTTCATACATGCAAATTATTGATCATTTGAATTTTGTTTGTTAGTCGGAAAACGAGTAGGAAAATTTAACTTAATTTTATTTATGTAGATAAAAACTGTTCACATAAGATAATCATATTTTTTTGTTTTCATACCGAAAATCAGTTTTTTTGATCTCACACATTTCTTACTGATGATGTTTCAGCAGAATTTTGTCAAGTTATTACTAAATATTGTAACAAAAGCTTTAGAAAATGATTTTGTATAGATTGTTTTAAATTCAAATGGCATACTGTAAAAACGTGACCTACTCTAGCAGTTTCCCTCAAAGATAAAAAATATGTATTTCGCTGAGATCTACAACTTTTATATACAACACTTTACCTCAAATCAATACTTTGAGTGAATAAAAAAACCTTATTTTTGAAAAAAGAAAAACATACATGGTACAGGATTTCTTTCCGCCGGGTGGTCCGGTGGCTTTTAATTGGTTGCAGGAATTCCTGCGACCAATTAGGATTTAAAGTAAACCGTTTTAAATAAATATCTTATGCTGAAAATAATCTTTTGTTCCTACTTATTTTTATATTTTCCAAGCTATATGCAAACAAAAAATACTAATTTTGACGGGCGCCATCGCGCCGCTGATCAAAATTTCTCTAATCGCCGCCGCCGATCAAAAGCCTATCGATGCAACCCTCTATAGTGTATAATAACCTAATTTCTATTAATCTGCGTGAAAACTCCTTTTGGGACTTTTAACCGTGATGCAAAAGGAACCCGTAGGCCAAGTAACCTTTTCGGAAGTGTAACCTAAAATTCTTCATTATTAACGGTTTTTGCGATTTTTAATTACTAAATCTTGAACGTAATCTTCCGCGAAACGCTTAGAAGAAAATGTTCTTTTTCAAACAATAAACATTTTCCACCAGGGTGTCTACTCACATCCTGCAAAAAAGTTCTCTGACCATTCCAAATTTTTTCCAAGTATCTAAAGATTTTCCCAGGTATAACTTTTCATAGTATGTAGCTATTGAAGCATTCCTCATTTTTTAGAACAATCGACTCGGAATATGTATACAAGTAGAGCGAGCTTATTATAAATGAAGGGTTGCAGTACATGATTAGATAACCAACAAAGTCGAAATTTTTCAGGAGAGAAATAACATTCTGTAAAATTTAAATCACCATTTAAAGATAAAATAAATGTTTACTCCCGAGCTAAAGTGTTTCTAAATTGAGGCCAAAAAATTATGATTGAAAAATATTATCCCGTTTCGAGAAATAGAATGTGGAAGTTTACAATCTCAAAGTGGCAGGAACCTGAAATTGGAACAGGCTTGATTGCGATCACTATAAAAAGTGCAATTTTCAGTTGACACCAAAAATAAAAAATGAACTTTCTGAAAATTAGTCTGATTAGAAAAAGTTAACCAATTCCGAGTAAATCATTTAAGATTTTTGATGGTAAAATTGCATTGGTTTTGAAAATCGCCTTTGGATAGCGACTAAATATCTATTTTCAATTAAAAAAAATAATAACATCTTGCTCCCGAGATATGGGGAGACTGACTAAGAATAAAAAAAGTTTTAATTCAAAAAAACTATTCTGTTCCGGGAAAATAGAAATTTAGTGTGATGGTATCGTGCAATGTGACAGACGGTTTTTCGTTGAAACTTCTATAAAAAGAAGAAAGGTATATGTTTCTTTATAAATGAACGATAATAATTTTATGAAATATCGTTTCCGATCACAAGGTAAAAAGTTGAGTGAAAAAACCTTATTGAAGTGATTTTTTGTACAAATTGAAGAATTAAGGTTTTAAGTTGGAATTTGATTGGTACTTCAGTGCTGAAAAAAGTGAAAAATAATTTTATTTAAGAGCTTTTTCTTTGAAAAAAAAGTATTTTATTGTTTTACTGCATTTAAAAACTTTTAGGAAGAGAAAGTTGGTCAGACAGTTATTACTACATATATTAAAAATGAGCTTTTGAAAAAATTCTTCTAACACAACCCTGTAAAACAGGGGTAATAAGGTGATTTTTCACGAAAATATGAGCGAAAATAGGGAAATATTTTCTTTTAGGTCAAATTATTGTGGGCATTATATGAAACTCATGTTACAACACTTCAAATTCCTAAATCTACAACTAAAAAAGATACAATTTCAACCAAATAGTTGAATTATCAACTGAAAAAGATTAATTTTCAACCATGAATTCTATAATTATGAATCTTCAACTGGAATAGTTGAACTTTTAACAAAAAAGATGAATTTTCAAACAAGAATATGAATGTTCTACTAAAAAAAGACGAATTTTCAACAAAATACATGAATGTTACACTTAAAAAGATCAATTTTCAACCAAAAAGTGAACAGATAAATTTTTAGTTGAAAAGTCAAATTTTGAACCAAACAGATGAACTGTCAACTAAAATGATGAAATATTTAACTGGAACTGTTACACTTTCAGCTAAAAAATTAAATTAATGAATTAAATTTTCAATTAAAATAACGAATCTTAAAAAAAAAACATTTAGATTAACTTTCAACCAAGTAATTGAATTTTGAATTAAAATGATAAATCATCAACTGAAATATTTAAATTTTTAACCAGGAAGAGAAATTTTGTTTTAAAAAAATGTCAACAAAATACATGAATCTTATACTAAAAAAGATCAATTGTCACAGTTAAAACTAGCTGTGAATTCGATCTCGAGTGTTTCCACTTTTATTGTATTTATAATTATATGGTGCTCATTTCAAGAGCACTTTGCTTCCCGTTAGCAAATGTATTTGTTTCCACATAGAGAAAGGATTAGTTATTTTTTGCAATAATAGACAAAATAAAGTCTTCATTTTGATCAATTTAAAAATAGAAATTTACAAAAAATCCAAAATTACAAAATAATACACAAACTTTTTAATTACAAAGACAAATTAGAGAAAACCAATTTTGTACTCGAAATGATAATTCTTTGAGCTGGAAAAGGGTAGGGAAGAGTTCTGTCGCACACTATCCCTTTCCAGCTTTATTATTTCTTTACAACAATTTTCAGAATTATTCTATTTGAAAATTTATGATCAACAAGTATTTTGTATTCATGCATCAACTTTGAATTATATCGGTGAAAAAAGATTTTCTGTTTTAAACAGATGTTTCAAATATTATAAATGAGCATCACTTCCTCAATCTTCAATACAGTGTATTAATATTATAGATCAATCGATTCGCCTTGAATCAAGGAATCTTTTCCGTTCTTGCATTAATTTGCAATTATGTTAGTGATAACAGTTTTACTATAAAAAACGTGTTTTCAAATATTATGCATTATCATAGCTTCCTTACTCTTCAATAAAATATATCAATGTTATAGGTCAATCGATTCGTCTTGAATCAACACAACTTTTCTATTCTCGCATCAACTTTAAATTATTAGAATGAGAAAATTTTTACTATAAAAATCGATTTTAAAAATATTTAAATTATCATAACTTCCCTACTCTCAGATAAAATGTATTAATATTGTAGGTTAATCGATTGGTCTCGAACCAAGGAATCTTTTATACCTTTACATCAACTTTGAATTATGTTGAAGGAAAAAGTTTTACTATAAAAAACCGTATTTTGAAATATTATGCATTACCATAGGTTTCTTACTCTTACCATAGGTTTCTTACTCTTACTCTATTGACATACAATATATATTGTATGTCAATAGATTCGATTCGAATCAACATATCTTTTCTGTTCTTGCATCAACTTTGAATTATGCTAATGAAAAAAGTTTTACTATAAGAAACCGATTTTCAAAATAAATAAATTACCATATAACTCACCTACTCTTTAATAAAATGTATTAATATTATAGGTCAATTGATTCGTCTCGAACCAAGGAATCTTTTATGTCTTTGCATCAACTTTGAATTATGCTAATGAAAAAAGTTTTACTATGAAAAACCGATTTTTAAAATATTATTGAGTGCTAAAAAAATGCAATAAATATTTTTAGAAATCCTTCGGTCAGTTTCAAGATATTAGTAAGGAAAATAGGCCCTGCAATTTTCATCAATTTATCTGCAATCGCTTTCTAGTTATCGTGTTCGCAAAAAGTGTGACATCCACACACAAATAAACACACACACAAATAAACACACACACACACATCCAGACAATTGCTTAGAACATTGTATTAGACATTTTTAAATTGAGGAAAGTTTAATCAAATGAATTTAAAAATTTACAAAATGTTACAATTGCATTTTCAATTGAACAGATGAATTTTCTTCCAAAACAGACGAATTCACAACAAAATGCATGAATCTTATACTAAAAAAGATCAACTGTCAACAAAAAAGTGAAAAGTTGAATTTTCAGTTAAAAAAATTAAATTTTCAACCAAACAGATAAACTTTCAACTAAAATGATGAAACATCAACTGGAATGTTTGAATTTTCAACTGGAATATTTGAATCTTTAACTAGAATATTTGAATCATCTGGAATAGTTGAATTTTCAACCAACAAGATGAATTTTCAAACAAAAAGATTAATTTTCAAATAAAAATATTAATTTTCAAATAAAAAGATTAATTTTCTACCAAAAAAAAAAACGATTTTTCAACAAATTACCTGAACTTTCAACGAAATAGTTGAATTTTCAATTAAAAATACCAATTTTCAACCAAATCGTTAAACTCTGAACTGAAAAAGATCAATTTCCAACCAAAAATAGAATAGTTACATTTTCAGTTGAAATAAATAAATTTTCAATCAAACAGATGAACTTTCAACTAAAATGATGAATCTTCAACTAGAATACTTGAATTTTCAACTGGAACATTTTAATAGAATAGTTGAATCTTCAACCAAGATGATTAATTTTCTACCAAACAAGACGAATTGCCAACAAAAAGAAAAAACTAATTTTCAACAAAATAGTTCCATTTTCAGTTAAAAAAACTAAATTATAACAACAAAAAAGAATTTTTAACGAAATAACAATAAAAAAAGATTTGAATTCTTTAACAAAATAGTTTAGCTTCCAACAACGTAATTGAATTTTAAACCAAAAAAGATTAATTATTAGTGAGAAATGTAAACTGACGTAATTGTTGATATTTCAACCATGAAAGATTTTAACTGTAAATCAAAAACAGTTCAATTCATCCAAAAAGGAGCATTTTCAACTAAGATAAATTTTTCGCTGAAGAGAGAAAAAAATTGCAACCAAACTGTTGAATTTTCAATCGAAAGATAAATTTTCAACTGAAAAGATCAATTGTCTATCAAGAAGGACCAATTTTCATCCAAATACTTGAATTTTCAACTAAACAAGATTCATTTTCAACTAAAAAAAGAATACATTTTTCGGTTAAAAAAAATTAATTTCCAATCCAAAGAAAACTAAATTCAACAAAATAGTTAAATCCAGTAATATACAGCTACTTTTACAAATGAAAACATTGATATTCAATTTTATATTAAAATTGTTTACATGTAGACACGCTTTCGAAAAAATTCCGACATAAAAAAAAAAATTCCTGACATTTCCAGGTATATAAAAATTCCCTGGCAATTCCAGGTTTTCTAGGTAAGTTAGTCACCCCGTCCAAGACCTAAAATAAACCGTAATTCAAAATTAAAACTAAAATACTGAAACTAAAAAAAAAATTCAAACCTGAAGACCTGTTTTCGGTCCTGCTGCAATTTTCGTCTTCTCTCCCAGATAAAGATATAATGGGATTTTCTCCAATAAGTATATCATCATAGTCTCCATCATCTTCACTTTCTTCAGCACTAGAGTAAGCCAAAAGATCGGGATTACCGCCCCTTGCATTTGCAATTTTGGATCTTGAACTGAGTTCATAATCACTTTCGTCGTCAACCGAAGTCTTTTTCAAATAAGATCTCTTGATGTCGAGATACTGATTATAACTTTTTAATCCAGAATATTTTCTTATCTCACGGTTAACAATTTTTGTACGTTTTTTAATTTTTGATGTGAACTGCAATGCGTGAGTTAAGGAGTCATTCGACAAACGATCTGGTACGGTATTTTCTACTAACATCCAGGTCACTGTCTCCATTGTGCCTCTATTTCTACTCATTGTTTTTCTTAAATGTCCACTATAGTTTATTTTAATTTTAAAATCACTCTCGCTAATTCAATAACATTCCGAAGCAAATATTCACACAAGTGGCACGAGAGCATTGTAATCTTATGGAAGAGTTTTATCGTCAACTAATGACAAACCAAACGCATTTTTTAATTCGGGAATAACTTTTATTCAACCAATTTGACTGAAAAACAAAATTTATTCGAAATTGACTTGAATGAAAACAGACAATCTTCTTTTCAAACTCATTAACGCACGTGTGAAAAAGTTAGGTTATGCCGAAAAACGTTGAGCATGAATTAGTTCTGCAACTTGCCGCCAGAGGGAAAGTGCGGGAAATTTGAATTATCAGCATGAAATTATCTCTAATCACGAAGGAATAGTAAGGATCACCCTATGTGTTTGGTGAGCAGAGGTGGGACAAGTGACGTCAGAGATGCGGTGGGAGATTGCTGATTCCATACATTCAATTTCGAGTGATTTTCCGCAGCGCCCTCTATGCAACTAACCAGTTTACGAACTAAAATAGAGTCTAGACGCTCCTACTTAAAGGGTCAAGCAGGGCGGCATTTTTCCAGTTTGATAATGTCGGTAGAGAAGATCAGAGTGGGTAATTTTAGTTCGTCAAGTGATTACTTGTATTTAGGGCGCTGCGGAAAATCACACGAAATTGAATCTCCCAGCTCATCTGAAAATTGTCATAAAAGAATCTGGAAGTTTTTAAGGCAATTTTTATCATTCCGCACAATTAAAAAAAAATCAGGAAAAATTCAAATTAATTTAAAACATGTAACGACTATTCTATTTGTTTCCTTATTGGTTTGAAAATAATTTTCTTACAAGGGGAGTGCGCGTGACACGGTTTTTAAACATCTGTGAGCGAAGACGGCTTAATTTGAGATGAAAAAAGCTGAAACCGTTTACTTAGATTTGCTTAGATAGAAAACGGTTTAAGGCTCTTTTACACCTTCCGTCAATCGGTCGTCGACCAACCAATATATCGGAATGTCCATTCACACCTTCGGTAAATTTAGTTAAATGTAGTAATATTTTAGTTACCTTCTGAAACTCACTGAAAGATTACTAAAATGTTACTAACTTTCACTGAATTTTCCGAAGGTGTGAATGGATATTTCGTTATGTTAGTCGGTCGACGACCGATTGACGGAAGGTGTAAAAGAGCCTTTATGAGAAAAAAGGTTGTAAGAAACTCGAGCACAATCACTAACGGTTTGAAATTATAACATAATCGAACAAGCAGCGATGGGCCAATTCATTTTTTTTTTAATTTTTGAAAACAAAAATTCTATATATTTTTTTTATTTCTGAAAAATCTTTTGTAGTCATAAATTATTTTTCAATCTT
This sequence comes from Andricus quercusramuli, assembly GCA_932178445.1. Lineage (NCBI taxonomy): Eukaryota > Metazoa > Arthropoda > Insecta > Hymenoptera > Cynipidae > Andricus > Andricus quercusramuli. The sequence continues at coordinate 16,622 of CAKNXH010083919.1, forward strand.
ATTGATACTTTTAAATATATCTTTAAGTTGCTAGATTTTTTTAAATATTAAAATGTTTTAAAATTTGAAACGTTAAAAACTTTTCTAAAGTTTATTTCTAATGAAATAAAAAGTGAGTCAGTCATTAAACAAAAATATAATAATTTCACTTTGTTTAAATAATTTAATTAATAATTTGAGAAAGAAAAAATAGTTCATTATTTATTTATATTCAAAAATATACATACGATCGATCATATTTATAATATGAATTATTTATATTATACAATAACCGATATTAATATCAATATTAATATTAAATTAAAACGGAGTTCCGGTTGGCGCGCGAAAGTGAGAGCACGCGTGGAAAAAGGCAAGTTGGATTTTCGGTAGTTTTTGCGGAAGTTAGTACGATTCTGAAGCTGGAAAGTTGATCAAATGGTAGCTGGAAGGGTGGAAATCTGAGGGAAGTGTTATCCAAAGTTGGGATTTAGTAGAAGCAGTGAATTTTCCTGATTTTGTTTTGAGCATTGTACAGATAGCGAGGTTATGGAAGAAAACGGAAATGGAACTGGAGGTTCTGAAGAACACACCAAGGGGGCAGCACAAAACGATTGGACTGTTCTGAATGACAACAGCGACGTGCAGGGGGAGTTGGAGGAAACAGAGTGTCAGTTGACAGCTGTTGGCACTGAAACGGAAGGTCTATCGAAAGAAAAGAAAAGAAGGGGTAGACCGAAGAAAGAGGATAAAAACAAATTGGTGGATGCCAAATGTGCGGGAAAAATGGACAAATTCATTATAAAGAATAATGAATTGGCCTTTGGGGTGAGTTTAAAAGAGGCGGCTTTCGGCAAAAGCACAAAATTGAACAGAACCCCGAATGGTTCACCGACACGGTCTCATGGAGACCCAGTAAACACGAAGACATCTTAAAGAGCTCTTTACGACATCTTCTTGAAGATGAACGACATCTTCGAAGATATCCCATAACGAAGCTTTGAAGAGTCTTTAAGGTTTAGCTATTACCATCGTAAAGAGCTCTTCGGGATATCGTAACGATGTCTTTAAGATAGAAATAAGACAAAATAACGAGAATTCATAAGATTTCTTGAAGATATCGTTATTTTACATGCAGCTGGGGGGTTACGTACTTAGTCCTGCAACTTTAGGTTTATCTCGACTATTTATCAGTTATATATAAATGACTTTAAATTTAAAAACTTGCAATTTCTGTGTTTTGTATACACAGAAGTGCCTGTTCTTTAATTTAAAGTCATTTATATATAACTGATAAATAGTCGAGATAAACCTGAAGTTGCAGGACTAAGTACGTGACTGCCGAGAATTTTTAGTTGCATTCCAGGCTTGACATTTTGAGGTACTGCAGGTCTATCTTTATTATTTGATTGTTTGCACTTAACAATTTTAACTTCTCTAGGCGATGAATTAAGAAAGAATTGAGCTGTTTCCCATTCTCTCCATTTCACTTTAGGAGAACATGAGAGAGCTAGAAAGAGGTATTAGAGGTTAGGAACACGACTTGCTGGATAAATCACGTTTAATATTTAGAAAATGTATAGGTACGTTTACTTCCTGATTCACTTTTCTTTTCACAGACTTTTTAAACACTGAATGTACAGGTTGGGAATACATAACGAGGAATACATGACGATATAATTATAATTATTTATCAATTCTCCATATCGCACACCACGTGCTTTTTTCTTTAAAAAATGTATCGTTAACGATATCTTCAAAGATGTCTTTAAGTTATCTCTGAAAATACATCCCGCGCTTTTCTACAAATTTTCTTAAAGACATCAAAAGACGTCTTTAAGAAACAAGTTTCAGATATCATTGAAAAACTTCTTGACGATGTCGTGAAGATATCTTTTGGTAATTTCTGTAAGAGCTCCTGCGAACGATAAAAATAACGATATCTTAAAGTTATCCCGTGTTTACTGGGGAGAAAAAAGATAAAACAGTGAGTGGAAATTATTTAGGCTATGAAGAAGACGAAAGGGACCAAAAGGGGGATGGAAGTGAGCAACGAAGCGAAGTGAATTTAAAAGTGGGGGTAGAGGGCCTTAACAAGGATGTGATGGAGATAGGCGTTCAACCAGCAGTTGTGCCAAATATTATAAGCAGTGTAAACATTGATACTGTCAAGGATCAAGTTAAGGATATCAGTGCGACAGAAAGAAAGGAGTTACAGAACATTTTTTGGGGAGTTTTGGACAAGTGGTGGAATGAAAAAGGAAAATTAGAGATCGGGATAGTGTCGGAAGAAGCGGGAAAGGTGAAGAAACTTGTAGAGGAAGTCAAAGTCAACGGGGACAAATGGAATGCTGCTCTTATAATTATAGAAAAATCAAGACAGAAGGAGGAAAAATGGAACAACGAAAAACAGTTATTGAATCAGGAAATAAGGGATCTGAAGATAACAGTAAATGAACAGAAAGAAAAAATTTCGCGGTTCGATTTGGCAGGGAATAAAGAAAATACAGGGCCGCAGGAAACGAGCCGCAAAGAAAATATTTCAGAAATTCCACAATTACAAGTGCAAGCACAGGAACAAGAACCCGGGCAAGAAGAAGGAGCAGACAGTTGGATGGGAGGTTTTGAAGAAGTCGAAAGACTTACTGAAGAAGATGAAAATTCTAGACAAAATAAGGGCCGACCAGAACTACTCAGTGTCGAAGAATTGAAGTGGGAACTAGAGGAGAGAAAAAAACGGAAGAACTTCATAAAGGTTAGAGGTTTTAGGGCAGCGGGGAAAAACCTGGACAAAGAAATACAGGGTGTGATAAGTGAAAGGACGGGAGTCAAAATACGTATTAAAGAATTGAGAGTGATCGGAGGGGGAACCCTGGTGAAGTTAGATTCCTGGAACACTAAGGGCCGATGTCACCAACAGCGATTAAAATGGCGATTAACTAATCACGATTATTTTTTAATCAAGGTTTTAACCGACATTAACTTCTAATGCGTTCCACCGTGTCCTATCATCAAGTTTTGATTCTCCATTATTTAATCATATACCCCCTTCACAATAACTTCCATTTTCTCTTCATCCGACGATTCTGATTCGTCAACTTTCAAGTCCCGTGAAGTACGTGCGCGAGCATCGGTCGCTGAGGTCATATTGCGTGTGAACAAACAGTAACGTGCTGGCTACATACTTCGAAGAAAAGAAGACGAGTGAAGATTTGTCCAGTTATTTGTGTTTATTTGTAAAAATGAATATGGATGAACATTAGGGTGGTCCAAAAATGCATTGGAAAATTTTTTTTTCGAATTTTTATCGGGACACCCCCCAAATTTGTTCGAATCCGCACAAAAATGAATGGGGTTTTTTTTTTTGAAAAAAAATTATATTTAGGGGTGGCGCAAGCCCCATGAAGTTTAACATGTATTTCCCATAAGAAAAAAAGGCGTTTTTGTAAATCTTATTCAGAATCCTCAATATTATCTCAATCGAGTTGAAACTCAACATTTCTCTTCACAATTAGCCATAGAATACGAATAAAATATCACTTTTCAAGTATCACCCCCATACGTCTGTTTTATAGGGTACCAAAGAAACCCCATAAGTGAAAAATTGGGTTTTGCGAGTTTTTGGCGCTAATTATGATTTTTTTGCGTTTTTTTTAATGCGAATTGTTTTTAATACATAAAATATGACTTTATACTGAAAATTAGATATTTTAATGAATTGTTTAAACAATTTATTATTGTTTTTAGCAATTTTCTCATAGAATGCAGTTAGAAAGACGCGGGTTTTTCACAAATTTTTCATTTTTTGTCCAATTTTCAATAAGAGGGAAGTGATATTTCATCAATGTTAACAATAGTGATTGTTTGAACAATTTATTATAATTATAAATAATATTATATTTGAATAATGCTAGAAAGATGCGGAATTTTTTTTAGTTTCTGGCTTTTTGTCCAATTTTCATCTGTAGTGAAGTAATAATAAATTCAAGTTAACAAAATAGTTGTTTAAACAATTTATTATAATTACTAATAATATTATATTTGAATAATGCTGAAAAGATGCGGTTTTTTTTTTATTTTCTGGTTTTTTGTCCACTTTTCATTCGGAGTGAAGTAATAATGAATTCAAGTTAACAAAATAATTGTTTAAACAATTTATTATACTTATTAATAATATTATAATTGAATAATGCTAGAAAGATGCGGTTTTTTTTATTTTCTGGCTTTTTGTTTATTTTTCATTTGGAGTGAAGTAATAATGAATTCAAGTTAACAAAATAATTGTTTAAACAATTTATTTTAATTATTAATATTATTATATTTGAATAATGCTGAAAAAATGCGTTTTTTTGTTTCAATTTCTGATTTTTTGTCCACTTTTCATTCGGAGTGAAGTAATAATGAATTCAATTTAACAAAATAATTGTTTAAACAATTTATTATACTTATTAATAATATTATAATTGAATAATGCTAGAAAGATGCGGGTTTTTTTCTTCAAATTTCTGGCTTTTTGTTTAATTTCCATTTGGAGTGAATTAATAATGAATTCAAGTTAACAAAATAATTGTTTAAACAATTTATTATCATTGTTGATAATATTCTCTTTGCTCAATTGGTAGAATGTTGCGGTTTTTTTCTGAAATTTTCAACTGTTTGTTTATTCTTCATTAGGCGTGACTTAATAATTAATTATATTGAGCAAAAATAATTGTTCAAACAAATTATTATTGTTTATGACTATCTTCATCTATATCAATTGCGCCTGATAGTTTCGGTTTTTCGGCTATGTTTACTTTTCTGTCCTTTTTTCACTTAGTGAGGTAATAATTAATTAAAGTCAACAAAAAAGTTGTTTGAACAATTCAATATTGATTTCTGCCTTTCGTGTAAAATAGATTTTTTTCTTTGAATTAATTTTTTTAAGCATTGTGAAAAGAGCAAGACTAATTCACTTAAAACAACAATACCTTTCGAAAAATCATTTTTGTTGTGGCCGACTTATTACTTGTTCATAAATAAAAAGGCGATGCAAAGTGAAAGATTTTAGAAAAAACCTCCACTTTCTAGCACTTATCTAAGAAAAGTTTGTTATTAACAATATTAAATTGTTTGAACAACTTTTTTGTTGACTTTAATTAATTATTACCTCACTGAGTGAAAAAAGGACATAAAGGTGAAAATTGCTGGAAAACCGCAACTATCAGGCGCAATCGATATACATGAAGATATTCATAAACAATAATAATTTGTTTAAACAATTATTTTTGCTAAATCTAATTAATTATCAAGACACGCCTAATAGAAAATAGACAAACAGTGGAAAATTTCGGAAAAAAACTGTAACATTCTACCAATTAAGCAAAGAGAATACTATCAACAATGATAATAAATTGTTCAAACAATTATTTTGTTAACTTGAATTCATTATCACTTTACTCCATATGAAAATTAAACAAAAAGCCAGAAATTAAAAAAAACGCATCTTTCTAGCATTATTCAAATATAATATTATTAATAATTATAATAAATTGTTCAAACAATTATTGTGTTAACTTGAATTTATTATTACTTCACTCTAAATGAAAATTGGACAAAAAGCCAGAAATTTAAAAAAAACCGCATCTTTCTAGCATTATTCAAATATGATATTATTAATAATTTTCATAAATTGTTTAAACAATTATTTTGTTAACTTAAATTTATTATTACTTTACTACAGATGAAAATTGGACAAAAAGCCAGAAAAAAACCCGCATCTTTCTAGCATTATTCAGATATAATATTATTTTCAATTATAATGAATTGTTTAAACAATCACTATTGTTAACATTGATGAACTATCCCTTCCCTCTTATTGAAAATTGGACAAAAAATGGAATATTTGTGAAAATACCGCGTCTTTCTAACTCCATTCCATGAGAAAATTGCTAAAAACAATAATAAATTGTTTAAACAATTAATGAAAATATATAATATTCGGTATAAAGTCATATTTCATGTATGAAAAACAATTCGCATTAAAAAAAAACCGCAAAAAAATCATAATTAGCGCCAAAAACTCGCAAAAGCCATTTTTTCACTTATGGGGTTTCTTTGGGACCCTATAAAACAGACTTATGGGGGTGATATTTGAAAAGTGATATTTTATTCGTATTCTATGGCTAATTGTGAAGAGAAATGTTGAGTTTCAACTCGATTGAGATAATATTGAGGATTCTGAATAAGATTTACAAAAACGTCTTTTTTTCTTATGGGAAATACATGTTAAACTTCATGGGGCTTGCGCCACCCCTAAATATCATTTTTTTTTTCAAAACAAAAAAAACGCATTTATTTTTGTGCGGATTCGAACAAATTTGAGGGGTGTCCCCATGAAAATTCGAAAAAAAATTTGTTGGACCACCCTAATGAACATCCAATGTCTCTAAATAATTCACTCGTTCTTTAATTACTCTTGGTCTTCTATTGATAATGTGCAGAATATCTTCATCATCATCAGATGATAGAAAATCATCATAAAAGAAATGTTCCATTTTCGAACTGTATACTGAACGCACACTGCAATTCTATAGGTTACGTTTGGTGCTACCATCGGTAATCACGCATTACGTCCGTTAATCAGCCAAAATCGGGCGGTTAAATTAAATGATGATTAAACTCTCTTAACCAGCGTTACGGAAATGGTGGAAAGCAAGGCTCCGATTAAATTACAATAATCGGAGATTAACAACTTAATCGGAGTTGGTGAAATCGGCCCTAAGAAAAGACTGATGGAGAGAAAGAAGAGGTTTAAAGGGACAAAAATCATCATAGAAGATGACCTGACGGAAAGACAATCGGAAGTGCAGAGATGGATAGAGAGGCAAGTATGGGAAGCTAAACAGAAAGGGAAACAGGCCTCCTCAGGTTACATGAGATGGCAAATAGACGGTCAAACATTTGTTTGGGATGAATTGAAAGGAGTGACTGAGAAGCAGAATTTTCGTAGACCAGCATATTAGTGATCTAAGAGTAATTGTATGGAACATTGCGGGAGTAACTAAGATATGGGACACTTGGGATTTTTTGAAGGACTTCGATTTAATAGTACTACAGGAGACTTGGCTCGAGAAGAAGAGAGAAGAAGACGTGTTATCAAAATTAGATAAAAATTTTGTATGGATAACGAAGCCGGCTGTGAGAGTCAACAAGAAAGGTAGGGCGAAGGTAGGGCAATCGATAGGAATAAGAAAAAGTGTGAGTGAAGGGGTTCATGTGTGTGAGTGGGAATATGGTTTAATTTTAAAAGGTGCGAAATTTGAATGCAATGAAAAGATGCTGAACATTGTAACGGTTTATAATAATGTTGGAACTGCGAATGTGATAAGTAAGTTGAATGTTATTGTAGAAGAATCTATGAGAGAAATGGAAAATATTATATTAGTAGGGGACTGGAATGCAAGGATAGGCGAAGAGCAAGGAAGGGTAGATGTGGACGAGAGTGAGAGTGAGCTAGACCAAAATTATTTTGAAAAAAGATCTTCAGAAGATCCAATTTTAAATGCAGAAGGGAAAAAATTGATTAATTTTTGTGAGGACCACGGATTGATAATATTGAACGGAAGGACGAAAGGAGACAGGGAGGGGAAACTAACGTATATCTGTGGAGCTGGGAGTTCGGTTCTGGACTACGTAATTACAAGAGACAATGGGGAGGTTAATGTGATTAAAAAATTGAAAATAGAAGCAAGAGTAGAATCGGACCATCTGCCAGTGACCTTTAAACTTGACATTCAGAGGGGAAAATACGACATGTTTGTTCTTCATAATAATATAGATATCGAGCCAGGAGTAAGAATGATTTGGGAACAGGATAAGGAAGAGGAATTTGAAAAAGCTTTGGAACGTAATTGGGAGGAGCCTGAGGAAGGCAGTAGCTGGGAGGATAGATGGGAAAGAATTATACAGAGCATTAAAAAAGTTGCAGCAGAATTAGGAATGGTTAGGAAGATAGGAAACAACAAAAAAAGTTCAATTAGGAAGGTAAACAATAGTAACTCATTGGAAGAGGAAAGTAAACCTTTAAAACATAAGGTCTGGAAAACATTAAAGAAGTTTCTCAAAACTAAAAGCGACAGGGACAGGGAGGAATTCGTGAAGGAACGGAACAGTCTGAAAAAATTCTTTGCTGAAAAGAAATGAGAGAAAAGGGAAGAAAATTGGGGGAAAGTGGCGGAGAGTAAAAAAATGAGCGAGTTTTGGGGGGCATTAGGTAATTTTAGGCCTAGGAAAAGAAAAAGTGGAAACAAGATCAAAAAGGAGAAGTGGAAATCTCACTTTCAAAAGTTACTAGAGGCAGATAAAATTAGTGAAGCAGAAACCAGAACTCTTGATTTGGCAAGAGACAAAGAGTTAGTTGAAGACCTTAGCAGAATAATGGAGGCAGGGAACGGTGAGAGTTTTTTAGAAGAGGGAGAGGGAGAAGATGACCTAAATAGAGAAATAGATGCAAAGGAAGTAGCGCAATGCATAAAAAAGATGAGAAAGGGGAAATCGCCAGGAGAGGACGGGCTGTCAATATAATTTTTACAAGGTTTACCTACATGCTGGTTTGAAGAAGTCCACAGATGCATAAATGGTATGTGGAAGGAAGGGAGGCTAGGAAGAGGTTGGGAAAAAGCAAGAATCTTCCCTATATTCAAGGGAGGAGACGAAGATGATACTGGTAACTATAGGGGAATAGCACTTTTAGATGTGGGATACAAGGTCTTGGCTAAAATAATGGATGAAAGAATTAGAGGGTGGTTGGAGAAGAAAGGTCTATTTAAAGAAAGTCAGGCAGGATTCAGAAAGGGTAGGGCAACAAGAGATCATATTTTTGCGTTGAACTCGATGATAAACAACAAGTTAAAAAGGGAAGGGGGGAAACTGTACGTAGCTTTTGTAGACTTCAAGAAAGCCTTTGATTTGGTGGACAGAGATACTCTTTTTGCTAAATTGGAAAAGATTGGGATAAAAGGTAGAATGTTGAGAATGATCAAAACTATATACAGGGAAACTAAAAATGAGGTAATCACGGATGAAGGTGTAACCGAGAGCTTTACGACCAACAGGGGGGTCAGGCAAGGGTGCCCACTGAGCCCAACTCTTTTTAACGTGTTTGTAGAAGATTTAGAGGAGGAGTGGGAAAGGAAAAAAGAAGGAGGTACAGTAATAGGAAACACTAAGGTTCATGCATTAAAATTTGCTGACGATCTCAGTCTGGTAGCGGATTTTGCTGACGGCTTAACCGAAATGCTCAGAACTTTAGAAAGATATCTCATTAAAAATAAACTCCAAGTTAATGTAAATAAGACAAAAATCATGATATTTCGGAAAGGAGGGAGGAGAAAGAAAGAGGAAAAATGGAAAATATTTGGAGAAGAACTAGAAGTAGTGGATTGATATAAGTACTTGGGTTTTTGGTTTTCTACAGCGGGGACTTTTAATAAGCATCTACAAACGTCAGCAGGAAAAGCACAGAAAGCTATCAACGCAGCATGGGGGGTGATGAAAAGGGCAAGAATAAATAATTTAGGAAGAAGACTCTACTTGTTAGACACTTTAGAAAAATCAGGGGCCCTATACGGGGTTGAAATATGGGGGTGGGAAAGGTCAGAGGTTATGGAAAAAGTGCAAGGAAGATATATAAAAATGATAATGGGATTAGATAGAAATACGCCAAATTATATTTGGAGAATGGAAGCAGGGAGAAGAAGTCTAGAAATTGAGGCGAGAAGAAGGGCAAGTAGATACATTTTAGACATTTTGAGAATGGGACGAGATAGACTACCTAGGATTTGCCTGATGGAGGAATTAAGAGCGATTGATAATAATAACGCATCCAAATGTGGAGAAGTATTGAGAAAAGCAATGGCCGAAGTAGGAGACGGGGAAACATTACGCTTAATGAGGAATGAAGGAAGTGAAGGCAAAATAAAAGGTAATTTAGAACGAGGGATTATAAGAAAGTCAGAACAAGAAATTCAATCTGATTGGGGAAAAATCGACAAATCCAAATACTGTCAGTTATACAAAAATTACAAAGAGGGATTTCAAAGGGAGAAATACTGGGATTTAAAGAAGGCAAATGGGGAGTTAAAGGAACAGTGGGCAAGACTGAGATGTGGGAACGTAGGTTTGTCAGGAAATAAAGGGTACAGCAATACATTATGTAGATTGTGTGGAGTATCGGAAGAAAATTTGGCTCACATTTGGATTTGCGAAGAAGCAAGAAGAATAATTAAAAGGGACCTGGTCAGGGAGGTTGATTCTAGGTTACAAAAAGATCCGCATGACGAAATTGAACAGAAGCTAATAAATATTCTGAAAGAAGAATTGAGCTCTGAGCTCTGCAGATACGGGAAAGAATTCGAAAGAATTGCGAGAGAGAGTGTAATCAAGAATCTAGATGTTGGGGTTGAGTCGGAAGAAAATAATGGTATAGAGGAGTAGCATAGCCTAAGGCCAGGAGAAACTGTAATATAGATATAGAAATATGTGATGATTTAATTGTTATCTGCTCAGGTAAAAATTCTAAGAGAGAAAATATGTATCTTCGTTTTATTTAATTATTTAAGAGGGCAAAAAATATTGTAAAAACTGTAAAAGTATACAATGAAGACAATAAAATATTAAATTAAAACAAAAAAGGATATTAATCCTATTTTTGTGCTTGTCGAAAGGTGTTTGTTTTTTATTCTTGTTTTCTTTAGGAAAAGTAAATTATTTCAAAAATATATTTAGAAGTTTTGAAAAGGTGTTAACATAATTTAAAATTTGAAAAATTTCAAACCATTTTAAACCAAGCGTACACTTTTGAGTACATCGAAAAAAAATTTAGAAGCTTTTTAAAAATTTTGAAAGAATAAAAAAATTTTCTTAAGATGCCTCTGAAACTTTCTACAAATCTCTAAGGTTTTAAGGCAATTTTAAAATTTTAATTTTTCAGTTTCAAAATTATTTATGAATTTTAGAAGTTTTTTTCACAATAATTTTTTCCACAGTATTTTGCAAATCCTGCAGAAGAAAAAAATGACATCAAAATTTTCTAGATTTTTTTTCGACAAATGTGAGATCTTCAAAAATCTTTTTGAATATTCTCCGATATCTTACAAAAATGTATTTATATAACTTCAAAAACAAACTGATAATGCGTGATTCCTTGTTACCAAATCTCGGAATTATTGGAGTTTGTTTAATAAACTCGACAAAAATGATTTTAACATTGATAAAGGGATATCCCATATCTTCCTACATGTTTATAGTTTATAAAAGCGAAACACTGACGCCATATAGGGTATGACTAACGAATCTCCCATTCCGTTTTGTCGTTCACAGTAAGTCCAGCCTAAGCTGCCTTACTATGCAGATGATCCAATAAAGAAAGCTAATTATCATCTCGTGTCTATTATTTAAACAACCGTACCAGGATAGCTCTGCTAATAGGAATGTGGTTTTATCTCCAATTTAAGTGTTCAAAAACGTTTAACAAATTAATAGTTATTTTGAATTTTTATTTCGTATTAAAAATTATTCTAATTGGGGAAAAAATTCATTTTTTTTAACTCTGAACCTTTTCCATAGTTTACCGAAATTGAAAGCCCACGTTTTTGAAATTTTTTGTTTTGTTTTTTTATTTGGTTTCTTTAAAGGTTGAAGCTAATCACTCAGTTATTGGTATAAAAAAATGAGGAAATGTGAGAAGTATTAACCTTTGTTGTGCACTGGGGGTAGGATATACCCCAACGTATTTTCAAACGCGTTTTTCTAATCCGTACAATGCGAATCGGGACCTGTGCTACCGTCTACAAGTAGTCTAGGAATAATATTTCAAGATCCCATACATAGTTTAGCCCGTCCGGCTTTTGTCTGCTCTTGGCAGAGGTGAAAAGTTGACGTTCGGAAATTCTGGGGTGTGAAATACCCCATGTGCACAGTACGTGTAATTTCATGAATAATTTCAACTTTTATTTTGTCGTTTTTTTGGCCTATTAGTGCGTAAATAGTGTGAATAATAGTGGAAGAGAGCTTGTTTTTTTCCTCTTTTGTGAATACATATATTTGTAATGTCTGTAGATGACTTATAATTTGAGAAACCGACCCATTCTAGAGCAGCTACATGTGGTGGACGAAGAATCCAACGGCTTCGATGATGTTGTAGATTGATATTTGTTCCGAAAATCTTGTAATTTTTTTTATATTTGTATAATTTCACATCATTTTGTGTGATAATGACTCAAAAATCTTCCAATAAAACGATTATTTTGAAAATAGACCCATATTTCTTATACCCGTGCAGAAATTTCGCCGTGGCCCCGACCGGGCCCAGACTCGTTCATATCGGGCCCTGATGTGGGAATCGAGTCAGGGCCAGACTCATCATGAAACACGTAGCCACCTCGGAGCCATGTCTAGGGGCCCGATCAAACGCCCGATCTGTCCCCGGTCTGGCCCCTATTATTACTCGAGTCTAGCCACATTATTTACTTTTCTAGTAGGAATTAAAATGCTTCAAAATAATTATAACAGAATATTAAATGAAAAGCCAAATTGATAGGATTGAGCTTTTTTTTAACAACACCTTAAAAATAATTAAAAATGGTTATTTGGACCTCTGCTTCCGATTACCGTCCCAGTCTTTTGTATTCCAGAAGACGTTGCTCATGTGGGACAGCACTTCCTCTTAGGTTGCATTGAATTTGTCAAAATTACATTTCTTCATTTCAATCCACAAACATTATCCCTTACCCCGTCACTGGAGCGATAACATGCATAACTTTAAACGTAGAATCCAAAATATAACCTCAAAATTGCAACTACTTGTTTTACAAAAAAACGCTACCGAGCGAAAAAATATCAAATAATAATTTTTTTGACTAAAATGAGGAAATCGAATGTTTAGGTTAGAACTTGGATCCAGTACAATACAATTAAATATATCACAAAATGTAATAATACCATAAAAAATGTAATACCATAAAAGGCTTGCCTTCGTTGCTTTCGTTTTCATCGCGTAAATACGGAATTTTGCTGATGGCACGATGTTTGCGAACAAGCGGTGTGCTCCTCAATTTTTGCATTTATTATAATTGTTTTAAGAATATATTATACGGTCGAACACTCCCAGAACATTTTCAACACAACACCACGAAGGAAAACAAAAATTAAGGTTATGTTCGCGATTATATTACATCTAGCGCATATGGCTTAAGATGGCGCTGCGAAGAGGCTATATGACGTCACAGTACATAGCCCGGTCTGGTACGAGTCAGGGCCACAGAATTCTTCCTATCAGGATCAGATAGTACACATCAGATCAGGCCCTAGTCGGTAATCGGCAATATATATGGCGATTTCTGCACGGGTAATATTCAATACTTTCATTTTTGTTAAAATCGCGTGAATTCATATAGAAAAATAAATATTCTTTTTTCAACTCCGCCATAAACTAGTATTTTTTTTTAAAAGTGTGGTACTTCAAGAAAATAATCCCGCAAAATTTATTCAAAAATATTAAAAGTTGAAATTTGTATGCATTTTTCAGTGAAAAAGTCAATTTTTCGGTTTCTTTTTTCGTTAACATCATTTATAATTTTTGTACGTTACAAAATGTTAATGCCATCTATTAGGCCTTATCTTAAAAGCTTTAAGCAATGGCCAGCAATTTTGTTTGAGTCAAAATAACGAATTGTACGTCTGCAATAAACGTTTGAAGTGACTGGGGTATGACATACCCCCTGTGCATAATATGTAATTTCAAAGAGGTGTGCACAACAAAGGTTAAAAGTTAAAAGAAAATTAGACACTTTTTAAATTAATTTATTTAATTTTAATTTTAATCAATTTATTTACTTAATTTAAGTTGAATTAAAGACCATTTAATTAGATAATATAACAATTTTTCAAGAAAGCAGTTTTAAAGAACTGCTCTTCTATTTTTATTTCATTATTTGTTTGGGGAAGTATATTTCTCGGAAAGTCTCCGCCGGTTCTACGAAGTAGAGGCGTAGAGTTGACAAGAATTGACGATTCCCCTCCGCCCTACCAATGTCATTTCGCTATATCGCGCTAATTCAAAACAAAACCACACTTTGACTTCTAATGTTGTCAAGGAAGGACGGCTTTTAAATTTTTATTTTCGAGCTATTCTCTGGTTCTTATCATCATCTTTAAGGTTAATTTATAAATAATCGTATTAACTGATCAGCATAATTGTGTAATTTTTACATTCTCATCATAATCAGATGGTATCATAATATCAAGGTCTAAGGCTTCATGTCTCTGTTTGTTAAATTTTTTAAGAAAAATTTTAGAAACACAATATCATCAAGTCAATCTGTGCAAAAATTCTATTTTTGAACAAAAAGGCTCAGAAACATTATGAATCCAAAAAGCAGTTATTTTGAAAAAACATATTCGAAAAGTTCAAAATATGCAAAAAGAATTGCATAGAAAGGCCTCAAAATATGTTTCCAAACAACGTTTTGATCGGCTCGTTAGAGACAAGTATATAACAAGATGAAAAAAGAGGGAGAGAATTGGAAAAGAGACAACCAAGCCATCCTCACCCTCATTTCCTTTCTCTTTCTCCGTCTTTTTTATACTACTTTTGGAACCAACATGTTTCGAGATTATTTAAATCTCCTCATCAGGGTATATTTTAATAGGATACTACGAAAAATTATTTCTATCATATGCTTTATATTAATAATGTATGTTTATATGAGACTGAAATTTCTTATCGTACTGTTATTTACCTTATTTTTCATTATTTAATTTTTGGATGAAAATTTAACTTTCAATTTTCGGTTTATGTGTCAATCCTTAATATTTCAAAATCATTTTTGTACTTCAATACTTTTTTTAATTTCCAATTAACTAAAAAATTGAATTAACATTAATTTCCAATGGTTCATATAAAAATTCGATAAAAATATCATCAAGTCAATCTGTGCAAAAATTCTATTTTTGAACAAAAAGGCTCAGAAACATTATGAATCCAAAAAGCAGTTATTTTGAAAAAACATATTCGAAAAGTTCAAAATATGCAAAAAGAATTGCATAGAAAGGCCTAAAAATATGTTTCCAAACAACGTTTTGATCGGCTCGTTAGAGACAAGTATATAACAAGATGAAAAAAGAGGGAGAGAATTGGAAAAGAGACAAACAAGCCATCCTCACCCTCATTTCCTTTCTCTTTCTCTGTCTTTTTATTCCATCAAATGTCGACGTTTTGAGGCCCCCTGAATGAGAAAAAATAGTTTTTACGTCGGTGTCTGTCTGTCTGTCGTCGTTGTCGTCGTCGTCTGTATACCGGATAACTTTTGAAAGACTGATCGGATTGGATTGTGCTTTTGCACACAGTTTCAGAGACCAAAAAGAAAGATCGAGTTCGTTAACCAGCTATTTTCGATGGAAATTCAGAAAGTTAAAACATTTTCAAAAATTTTTAGACTATTTTTTTCAAAATTCAGAAATTCCATGGATGGCTATCCATAGCAGTCAGAAATTCAAACAATTTACCCCTGAAACTTTTTCCGATAAAAAGAAAATTGTCAGAGTTATAGCATTTCCAAAATCCCCCCAAAAAAACAAAAATTTACATTTTGAGCGAAACAAAGCACAATATGAAAAAAAGTCATGAGACGAAAAACGTTACTTTCTGAAAGCCCTACAAGAATGTCATGACAACTTTTTGATAATCCTTGAAAAAATTGAAAGTTCAAATTTTGATCGCACAAAAAATAATGAATTATTACATTCTCATCATAATGAGAAGGTATTGATTTTATGTGAAAAATTTCTTTCGTGTATTCCATGTAACGTCGACGTTTTGAGCCCCCCTGAATGAGAAAACATAGTTTTTACGTCAGTGTATGTCTGTCTGTCGTTGTCGTCGTCGTCTGTATAACGGATAACTTTTGAAAGAATGATCGAATTGGATTGTGATTTCGCACACAGTTTCAGGGTCTAAAAAGAAAGATCGAGTTCGTTAACCAGCTATTTCGGATAGAAATTCAAAAAGTTAGAGCATTTTCAAAATTTTTAGACCATTTTTCTAAAAATTAAGAAATTCTATGGACGGATATCCATAGTTCTAAAAAATTCAAACAATTTATTTTGAATGTCATTTTTCGATAAAATGAAAATTTACAGAGTTACAGCATTTTCAAAATCCAAAACAAGAAACGAAAATTAACATTTTCGGCCAAACAACGCACGATACGAAAAAATGTCATTAAGAGAAAAATGTTTCTTTTTGCACGTCAAACTATGCAAGATACGACAAATGGTGATATATATACAGGGTGTCCCAGACTTAAGTGTCCAGACTTATATAGCCGTATAAAAATAAGAAAAATAAATAGAAATTTCCTTTTCCAAAAATCAGTTGAAGGTTTAGTTTTTTAGTTATAAAATATTTAAGCTGGTCCAATCAGGAGCGCCGTATAAACAGCCGTGTGTGCGTGAGCGGGATTGCAACGTAGTGTTCTCCCGTCGCTAACCCAACCTCTGCACTCGCTGAGGTAACCGTAACACTGCGTTGAAATCCCGTTCACGCACACATGGCTATTTATACGGGGCTCCTGATTGGTACAGCTTAAATATTTTATAACTAAAAAACTAAAACTTCAACCGATTTTTGGAAACGGAATTTTTTATTTATTTTTTTTATTTTTATACGGCTATATAAGTCCGGACACTTGAGTCTGGGACACCCTGTATATATATATATATATATATATATCGTATGAAAAAAAGAGTTTTTGGTTCCTTACCTAGAGCTAGGTCGGGAACTGGCAGCTCGGAAAATAGGAACTCCTATCTAATTCAACGCTGCTGAAGGTCGCTGTCCTTCTCAGCATAAAACATCAACCAATTGCGAATCTCTCGGTTTCCATTCCTTGCCCCCCTCCCCCCCGTGATCCTTAGGTAAGACAACTACGAGAAACTACGCACGTAAAAAAACTAGATATTCTATGTGTATCAGAGACAAAGAAAAAGGGTTGCGAAAGTGGAAACATAGAGAACAGGGTGTTGAAAGGCTGTTTTGAAATATGGTCAGGAGTAGATAGCGAATCACATTGTAGTCGATTTGATTATGAATGAAGAAGCAAGACAGCATCTCAAAGATCAAGGATCAAAAGATGTCAAAGACGCCTTCCAGAACACTTTAAATGATATACAATAAGTACTTGCGATCATGGTGAAAGAATCATTCTGCTAGGAGATGTGAACGGATGGGTCGGTGTCCAACGTCAGAGTACAGATACAGAAAGCAGGCACGGACTGGCCATCTGGAATTTGGGAGATTTCCCGGTGGGCCGCGAGCCTGGAGGGCCGCCGAGGGCATACCCAGGGCCGCCTTTAGTACAGGGGCCACCCGGGCCATGGCCCTAGGACCATGACCGTAGCTAAGGGGGGGGCATTGTGGGGCAATGCCCTACCTTAAAATACCAATGCCCTACCTTAAAAAATACAATTGTCCAGATCAGATCAAGTACATTTTTTACTTCCGCCCTACCTTTAACTACCGATGCCCTACCTTTAACCACCGATGCCCTACCTTAAGTTCAATTCTAGCTACGGCCCTGCCTAGGACCCTCACCGATTACGGGCCCCCAGTAATGCGAAAACAATTGAAAATTTGCCATGCACACGCTTGTCCATCGGCTTATCTAAAGCATGCTACGTGAATACTTTCAAGGTTATATTTTGCGTTGTCCTGGCAATTTCTACTGCGCCATATAGTTATTGCAAGAAAAACAAGGATGATTCATCGCTTCCGGTGAACAGATGAAATTTGATACGCAGAGCTATGCATGGCATCCTGTTTTGTCTATCAATTCGATTTATTGCTTCCTTACAGATATCATATTCAACTAAAAATTCCTGTCTTTATCCAGCGAGCAAATAATCAGTGAGAAACATTCTTAGGCAGTCTAGAACCTTCTATAACTCAAACTATACTGCGTAATTTCTGAAATAGAATTTTAGTAAACAAGTTCAAGGTTATTTCAATGACTCATTACATTTTGCGTTGCAAAAATTATATCCCAAACGAGTCGTAGATAATGTAGAATCTTCCAGAACTATGATGCAATACTTCAAATTATACCACGCAATTTCTCGAACGATTGCGTCATATGATGCAATAGTTCAAATTATACTAAGAAACATTCTTAGGCAGTCTAGAATCTTCTATAACTCAAATTATACTGCGTAATTTCTTAAAAATAGCATTTTGATAAACAAGTTCAAGGTTATTTCAATGACTCATTACATTTTGCGTTGCAAAAATTATATCACAAACGTGTCGTATATAATGTAGAATCTTCCAGAACTATGATGCAATACTTTAAATTATACCACGCAATTTCTGGAAAGATTGCGTCATATGATGCAATACTTCAAATTATACTAAGAAACATTCTTAGGCAGTCTGGAACCTTCTATAACTCAAATTGTACTGCGTAATTTCTGAAATAGCATTTTGATAAACAAGTTCAAGGTTTTTTTTTCAATGACTCATTACATTTTGCGTTGCAAAAATTATATATTCCAAACGAGTCGTATATAATGTAGAATCTTCCAGAACTTTGTTGCATCATATGATGCAATATCTGGCAACATTGCGCAAGTCTCCAGAAATATGGTGGAGGGGGTAAGCGTCTATAAAAGGAGGCCAGCTCTTCTTATAATGTAGAACGTTCTAGAACTCAAAGATAAATAAAGGAAGATACAAAAATTAGAATTAAAAATTATTCCAAACCAATTGAATAATAATATAGGTAAGAAAATGTCTAAAGCATCCCTTAGAGTAGGTCATATATTAGGGATTCTTATCGCTTTATTCAGGCATCAAGTAGCGAGCAAGGACTAGAGAGATAACGTCCAGACTTGATTTAGACGTTTTGATTTCAGAAGCAGCATTCATGCATCGACAGTCTCAAGCTGCACACATTTCATTAGACTCTGCTTTCGTTCTCAGGAGATCACTTCTTTCTTACAGCTTGCAAAAGTTCGCTTTCTTAATCGAACCGCAAAGTTTGAATATCATTCTTTTGCCATATGCTAGGTCCAGTCAACCTATCGACGTGTTACATGAAATAAGATACTGCAAACAATTTCGAGACTCAAGAGAGAGAGAGATAATACAGCGTGCATTTTATTCCAGGCTTTTTCACACGTGCTTTAACTTATTTATATTAAGAGTGCACTGGCCATCACTTATCGCTTCTTAACAAATACATGACATGACGTCACATGCATTTTTATTCACAGATATATGATCGTTTTTCAGCATCTTTTTCATCTTTTATTTAGAAAGGACACTTTTGCCTATTACATGTTGAACATTTAAATTTATAAAAATATGCTAAAATACAAAAAAAATATTAAAAAATTTCCAATCATCCTCTAAAGCTACTGTATAATATAGTTGATAGAAATCGAGGATGATTTTATTGCTTTCTGTTTAAATAATTTAATTCAAAGGCCAAACATTTTTCATCAACAAGTTCAAGGTTATTCTAATGTCTCATTACATCATATGATGCGATGTCTGGCAACATTGTCGAAAAGTCACCAGAAATTTAGTAGAGGGGGTAAGCGTATATGATGAAATATCTGACAACATTGCGCAAAAAGTCTTCTGAAATTTGGTAGATGGAGGTGAGCGTATATAAAAAGAGCTATTTAGTTTCTAGAATATTCTTGATGTGTTTTAAACGTTTCGATTTTTTAGAAAACATTTGATGCACTGACCATCTAAGTCTTCATACATTTCATTAATCTCTGCTTTTGTTCTCTAGAGACCACTTCTTTTTATTGATCATAAAAGTTTGATTCCTTAATCAACCCACAACGTTTGATAATCATTCCTTTACCATATGCTAGGTCCGTCAACCTATCGAAAATTTAAAATAAATATAAAAAATCAGCTAAATACAAAATTAATATAATAGAATATTTAGAAATTTTTCAATCATCCACTAAAGCTACTGTTTTAGTATACTGATACTGAGGGATACTGAGGCACTTTAGCTTCTAGAACATTCTCGAGGGTCCTGGTGACGTCATCATGCATTCCTACCTTACTAACATTGATACACGAGATGTACTGGACCAGGGGGACTGAACCATGTTTACAAGAGGGCTATTGAGCCAAATTTATGTATTTCGATACGGGATACTGAATCACTAATACAAAAGGGATACTGAACCATTTTTTACAAGAGGGTTAATGAGTCACTTTTCCAAGAGGAAGATGCGTCTCTACTTTACCGACATTGTAGCACAAAATAATATTGCACAATTGTAAGTGCCAAATTTGTCTCAGCGGTTTTTCTAGAAAATGTTTCAAAAACATTCTACATGTAGTTTGATAATAATAATAATCTGAGGATATATAATAATGCATAATTATTTAATGTGTATTAGGGTTATTGGAAGAGCTTGCTCAATTGACACTACTGAAAGACAGTTGAATTAAAGTATTTATTAAAAGAACAGTGGTTTTTTCGATAATGGCTTTTCAGTGAAAATTGTATAATCAATGCAATAGCATTCATATTTAAAAATATTGCGAACATCAAAGGAAGTTTAATAGCAGAGATGGTAATACGTATATGTATAGTGGAGAATTCTGATTTATGAATACAAATGCATATATTGCTTTCTACGAAAGAAAAAGGAGAAGGAACTCATTTTAAACAAATATTTTACTCGTATTATATCACAAGTAAAAAAAAAAAGATGAATACACCATAGCAAATTATGAATCCAACCAAGGCAAAGAAGCATCCAAATAAGTGCTGGAACGAGAGCTGTTATGTCTGTAATAATGTGAACATTGATTACATTACAACAGAAAAAAAACGAAGTTTTTCTTTTTCGAAAAGCTAACATTTATGACATCACCTAATTGGTTTGAGCATAAACATCTATGGTTCAAATAAAGAAAAAGCAATTTGAAGAAAGTCCACGAAACACCTTCTTATGATGAAGAAAGGATAGCTAATAATATGAGTGAAGCATGTGCAAAAGAGAACGATGTGATGTAATTGATTCATAAGCTCTAGAATAAATTAATTTTTATATTCTAAAAAATCATCTCATAATAAAGTGACAGCAAGGTATGAACCATGTGCGTATGTAGGCTAGAGAGAGAGAGAGAGAGAGAGAGAGAGAGAGAGAGCTATGTATTAAAAAAAATTTTTATCTAAAAAAAAAATATTTCGTACATTTGCAAGATTTTAGAAAGCTTTGCGAATGAGCGACTCAAAACCAATAATAAATCTTACAGCATGAATCTGTAAATGAATCAAACCATATACAAATGTTTGCATGAATCTTGAAAAAGACCAACAGATTCTTAAGAGATCTTATTACATCCAGTGGATCACAGTGAGAGATTTACAATCTTACCATATGGTTCAGATGCCAAATAAACTATTATTAATTAATACCTGGTAGCCTCGTAATAATTTTTAATAATATTATAGTAAACTGTAAGAAACGTTGAAATCATCTTTCGCATAATAGAGTAATCTGCTAAAAAGATTCAATTTACTTACTTGAAACATTGAAATAAAGTACCAGGAATTATGAAATAAATTCAGTAATATTAAAATCTAATGCAAGAATACTGTGAATCAAAGATTAAAAAAATAATGCAATGTTCCAGTGATAACATGAACATCTACTTTCTGGAACTCTTAAATCAACATTTAGTGATATAGAAATTTAATTAAATAATACTAAAAATGCTGAATGAAGTACTGATTACGTATATTGAAATCTGCTATTATATATAAGAGCTGCAAATCTTGTTTTTCTTAGAACCAACATTTTTTTTTAAATTGCAGTTAAATAAATCCATTTAAAGTGGCAAGAATTTCTGGTTAACAGAATAATGGATATACAATTGATTCAACTGTTTCAACTTAGTAAATAAAACTTTGTTTCACTAAAACGGAAACCTGGGGTTAGCATAGATTATCATAGAGTGCGCCACCATCGGATACACTGCTTTTTCTTGTAGTTGTAATCACGTTTTCACTGTTGAATCTTGAGTTATCCTAAATCAAGTTGAATAAACTATTAAAATGTATGTGGAAGAATACAGGATGAGAAGCATGAAGATGATGTGGATACGATAAAGAATAGAGAGTGAGGAGGATGAGGAGGAGGATACGAAAAATATGACAATTAAGTCAAGTAGGTACTGAAAATATTAGATTCAATGATTATATACACTGTGAAAAATGTTTGGAATTCTCCAACACTTCTACAATACAAGCGTTAGGCAAAATTGCAAACACTGTATTGGAATGCCGAAATCGCAATATATGTATTGTAGCGTTTATAAATCGAAAATTGTGCGCATGCGCCTCATCCTACCAATGTATCGCTGCATGATCCGTTGCATTTGAAAACTACAAAATTATGTATTATAGCGTTACCCAACATTTCGGAAATAAACTTCCAATAAATTTAGTGGAAGTTTTATGTGGGAATTTTTAACAGTGCACTCTAAATCGTCTGTCAGAGAGTTTAAGAGCTGTGTTGAGCTTCTTACACTTTCTTCTTGAAAAATGTGTGTGTGTGTGTGTATATATATGTATGGCATTTGAATGTAAAATGAAGGAGCACATCACCTTCCAAATAACAAAAAAACTAAGGAAACTGTAGGTATAAATGCCTTGTTCCTGCATACTATATGTATCGCCACTCTCGGTGATGCCCTCTGCGTTGAGCTTGATAAATCGCCATCCTCATATAATATTTGACTTTTATGTCAAAATCATTAATATTTAAATCTGCTTTTATATGACAAATGTAAATTATTATTTTCTTAGAACCAACATTTAATTGTGGTTAAATAAATTCAGTTAAACAGAATCATGAACATACTGTTGATTCATCTATGTCAACTTAGTAAACGAAAACTTAGTTTCATCAGCAAGGGTTCTTGGGTTAATAAAGATTATGATAGAGTGCACCACTATCGGATACACTGCTTTTCTTATAGTTGTAATCACGTTTCTCCTGCTGAATCTTGAAATTATCCTTAATTGAATAAACTATAAAAGAGTGGAAGAAGGGACGGAATTGAGGAGGAGGGTAGAGAAGGAGGAGTGGTTATGATAATGATGTACTTAAGACAAGTAGGGACTGAAAATATTAGATTCAATGATTAAAGATGCATTAATCTTCTATTAGATGTTTTTATAAGCTGGTTTCCTAAAAAACTACAATGAATTCAGGTGAGATAATAAAGAACAACACATACATTTCAAATTAGATTCATTTATTCAACCTATTTCATTACAATAATAATAATAATAATAATAATAATAATAATAGCGTAGGGATGTGGCGACCCCATCGCCCGAGAGCTCCTGCTCTTGCAGTCAGCCGCGTTGCTTTGGGCTAACTCCCCAATGCAACGAATTATGCGGTTACGACACAAGTATCGCGCAGTGCCACCCACAATAGGCCTCTCTCGGATGGAGGCCATGGTTCAGTTGGGAGTGGCAATAGGAACGAACCGAGGCGACGACCAGGCAATGACCCCGGACAAACGCGAGAACATCGATTTAAATGGTCGGACCAACTCAGGAGGGACCTTCTTACCTGTTGGCAAAGAAGCTCACCGGCGCGGAGAGGATTCATGAAGAGGTTGCATGACCGTTGGGGCAATATGCACCCGGAATATGCTCATAAAACGCCTCAGTATTTGAGAGATCAGGTATCCTTCTTGCGAAAAAACGGATATGAAGCTGTTTATCAACAGGAAGAGGAGCAACATCCTCCAGCGAACATTCCACCCGTTCCAGCAAGACCACCTTTGCAGATAGCCGATAATGTCAACATGAGAAGTACGAGATCTATCCACCAAAAAGTCTTCCTCAGGATGGACAAATTAGCTGAAGCTAATACTGCTCTCCGCGATTTGCTCCCCGAAGATGTTAATCTCTGGAATCTGAACTGTGTAGTTTACGAGAAGGCGGTCTCCCTGCTTAGCGACGATAGAAGTAACGAAACTTCGGTACGTCTGAGTAAGACACGCGAGCGTATTGCACAGCTTCAGTTCAAAATTGAAACGGCGAGACGGCATGCATCAAATGTTCAGTGCGTGATTAGCTACATAACAGCAAATAAAAAGTTCACTCCAAAAGTTAGGGCACTTGCTCGAAACTTGAGGAAAGCAAATCACACGCTGAACAAGTGTAAACTGTCGACCATCAAGCAGCACTGGACGCAAAAAGTAAGACCTCTTTCAACAGCGAAACAGCGCCTTGAACGGCGAGTTAAGTGGATTCAGGAAAATTCCACCTTTTCTACTAATCCTTCCCGTCTGTTTAATAAAGCGTCATGTGTAGTTAAAAATCCGCCTAGTCGAGAAGAGATTCAAATCTTCTGGGAGCAAGTATATGGAGATACTTATCAGCTAAATGAAGACGCTTCCGATATATCACTCTTTCGTAACTTTTGCCAAAGGCAAAGGTTACAAGATCCAGAGGAAGAGTGTCCACTAATTACTGCTGAAGAAGTGAAGAAAGTTATCGCTAGAACTAAGAACTTTTCGGCGCCAGGGCCAGATAAAATCAACAACTTTTGGTGGAAGAAGTTTACTTCTACGCACCAACATCTAGCTCGTATATTTACTACTTTCTTAAACGGAGAACAACCCGTCCCGCAGGGGCTAGTGGAAGGACGCACGGTATTGATCCCTAAGGCCGGAGATTTGTCATGTCCAAAGAACTACAGGCCCATAGCTTGTTTAAACACCAGCTACAAGCTATTCACTGGCATCCTCAAAGAGAGGATATTGACATCTATCGAGCCGGTATGGAGTGCAATAGTCGAACAACGTGGATGCAAGAGAGGGCTGGCAGGTTGCAGGGAGAACCTGTTAATAGACAGGTGTATTACCCAGGACTCGATCAGGTATCGACGCAATC